>DWHK01000269.1:0-15388 GCA_018247855.1 Graphium androcles | reverse complement strand
ATAATTGATATCATCCATGCGTCGGATGGGCATGTAAAAAGTCGGCCCTACACCTGATCTCCCTCCGGTCGTGTCGGATATCCGTCCCATCGGGCTATGAAAGTAAAAGAACAGAGAGTTCCCCTTCTAAGTGATGGTATACTATTAAAATGTTGAAGCGAAGCCATGGGACCACGGTACACTAAGTCTTGACGACTTTTTATCCGACCCGCTATATGTGCTGTACCCTAGGTACCAGTTGTACATTACAGAAATTACAATTTAAATTACAAAATGCACTCTCAGTGCATCGGTCTTCAAATTAATAAATGGCATTCCAGACAATGAGTATATTTCTTTTTGTAAGTCTAAAAGTATTTTTATCCAAAAGCCCCCAAATGGTCTAAAAACTACAAACAACTAGACTGACCCAATAGGTAGGTTTACAAGAATGTGATAGCGATCGTTGGGCTTTTAGGACCAAAATCCATTGTTCGCGTGCTGGTCATTGTTAACTATTCGTGGTACTTTCTTTTGAGACACATTAATATTTTTACTTTTCTATGTTCATTTCTAAATTTCAAATAGTACAACAGATAAATGTTTTACACGTCACAAATTATTTTGCTTCTATTTATCTCACTTCTTTTGTCTTTGATTTTCCAAACTTTGAATTCAAATATTTCGCTGACTGTAGCGAAATATTTAAATTCGAAGTTCGGAAAATCAAAACCACATATGACTTGCCATACACGTTACTATATCGCAGAGCAATATTTACGACCACGTGTTGTTTCTACAACAGATTTAATGATTCACTAACACACTTTAATTAAACCACATTTTAATTAAAATTTATTGATTAAACGTCAACGTCACAGACAAAGAAACAAATGAAATCCCGAACAATATTATTAATTAAGCGCTTCTAAGAGTTCATTGCCCGCATTGCCGTTGCTATTCATAATGAAAGAGCAACATATAAATTATATCGTAAAATTATGAATTATATTCAAATTCGGATGGGTGAAACTATTTTTAATAATTATGTATGACTTTTTACATGTCAATTTCTATTTATTTTTTGCTTTCGCTTCCGAAGTGTTATCGAAAATATGATACAAGTCGACAGAAAAAGCCAAAGCTTCTTTGAAATTCAAAGAAAGTTTTAGGCTTGCCTCAGTAAAACATCTGCTTATGATGTGAGTTTTATGTCGAAACCGCTTCTTTACTTTTATTAAAAGAATTTTCCGTGATTTACGATTTTTCAATGAGGCCGTTGCCTTGTTAAATTGGGATTTAGATAGACATTGAAGATTTAGGTAAAAGATTCTCCTTACGTTACTAACGGAGTATCTTGATTATTCATACTCTAAACTTTATTATTTATCATACCGTTGGGTTATTACAATACCTTCAATGTTGTTTTAATTAACAGCGTAATTTTGTTATTATTAACCTTTATTGCAAATCCTTATAATTAGAACACAAAAGGCGGACTTAATGCTTATATGCATTCTCTACCAAGTCAAGTTGATGTGGTGAGATTTATTTGGTTTTTTTTAAGTTTATATGAAGGTGAAGTATATTCTAAAAAAGTAAATAAAAAAAATATAAAAATTACAAAAATTTTAACGTTCATACTTTTTAACAAATAAAAACATTACCTGGATAACTCGTTGGTGCCGTTGCTAAGACGTTGGCTTCGGCGTCCCAGACCGTGGGTTCGAGTTCCACCCGGAACAATTATTTGTATGGCCTATAAATAACATGTGTTGTGTTCGTAAAAGGTCTTTGCAACACAAGTCTATGAAATTATAGTAAGGGAAAGAAAGAAAAAAGAAGTTATATATATTTTTCCACTTTTGAAACCTTGAACGCTAACCATGAGTGTTATTAGCATTCAAGGCTATGGTAACTAAAAATTTACAACTGGCTACAAAACTACAAAGGTAGACGGGCTGTATACACCAATGAGTTAACGCGCCCAGCATATTGAAATGCAATTACATTTAAATCCTGTTGATAATAATTATCCGTCATTACGATTTAATTACGTCCTTTTTCCTAGTTATATCCAAAAGTTGGCAAGCGAGTAGATAGTTTACCAGATATTTAGTGATAGCCACCGCCCGTGGATACGCACAACATCCGAAGAGTTATAGGTTCGTTGGCAGCCTAGGAAAAAGGACTTTAGTTAGAATGGTTTTGGTAACATATAGTATTACGAAGGGAAAGGGGACAAATAAGAGAATAGAGGTCGAGCAACCCCAACAAGCAAAGCGGGTTTTATTTTACCCTTGTTTTGAATGTGCGGTGGGACTGGTAAAAATCGTTGTGTGGTCCTATTACAAAATCATAATGAATACTGATTGAATATATTCACCTGGTGTAAATGAAAGGATCTTTAAAAGGAGTTTGCAATGGCTCGAAGAACAGGCCTTTGACTTTCTAACGCAAACTGCCTTATAACTGCTTTAGGTGTCGTTTGGTATTTACTGCTTAATCGAAAAATTTACTTTGGGACTGTATCATCAAAAACCATTGCCTTTCGTTCCGTAGATCGATGTCGTCACTGCCGCCGGAGCCGTTCATGATGCTTCGCGCCAAGGCGCTGAGCAAACGCGTGATAATCAACGTGGGCGGAGTCAGGCACGAAGTGATGTGGAGTACGCTGGAGCGGCTGCCGCACACGCGGCTGGGCCGCCTCCGCGACTGCAACACGCACGAGGCAATCATCGAACTGTGCAACGACTACTCGTTACAGGACAACGAGTACTTCTTTGATAGGTAATTTCATACTTTACTGAATAGAAATGTTGGCAAGAAAGCAGATGGTTCACCTGATGTTATATAAAACCAATGCCCATGGACACCCAAATATTCGTAACGTTGTGGGTGTGGTGTCAGCTGTGGATAGAATAGATAATTGGATAGGAGGGGTTAGGAACATATTTAGGATTTGATAGGGATCGGAGTGAGAAAAGAAGAGAGTAGGAATGGCTATCCGCATTTCCTATTTCCGATATTTACAAATCCACTTTTTAATGTCATACCTTTGAATCGGGCCATCTTACGTACTTCCAAGAGGGTGATTAGCCATCACTAAGTGGCGATGGGTTTGTGGTCATGATGACGTTGAAGAAATTGCCAGTGCGTTGAACAAGGTGGTGTACCTTATGCTAAAACTTACCGAGAGGTAGTACACGTGTAAGCACTGACCTCTACACACTCGGACGATGAAGTAGAAGCAATGTTCGAGGACATTTCGAATGCCTTACACTCTACCACCAAGTTATAGTGGGATAACGTTTTCACGGGAGACTTTAATGCGAAAGTGGGAATACATAATTGCTGCGAGTTGGTATTAGGTTCCCATGGTTTTGGCAAAAGAAATCATAGAGTGGAAATATTTGTCAACTTTCTCGAAAAAGCGGGGCTGTTCCTAAAGAAATCTTATTTCAAAAAACACCCCAAACATATACACATATATTTATGTTGCAATGAGTTGACAGCCATGATTATTCACAATGAAAGAAAAGACGACCTGGCTTTAAATACCTCTGCATTCTTACCCAAGAAATTTCTTCTGAAAAAAAAAATATTTCTGAGGTTGGTGTAGCCCGTTAATAAACACTGGTCACATGGCGCACTCTGTAGTTCCCATTAAACCTTTCCATCGCAATGGGAGATGCAGGTACATTAGAATTTTTTATCTGATAGTTTTAGATGGTATTTCTGTTTAGAATAAATGTGATTTTAAAATTCCAAGTTAGCGTCTCTGGGAAAGGTTTGGGCCTTTCCTGAATGACTCGTACCTAGATGTGTCGAAACTCTCTTGTCAAACTTGATTTAAAGTAAATTACATCACATCTGATTAAGATCTATGATTAAGAGTATATTCATACTCTTAATTATAGATTTGTTCTGAGCTAATATGCCCGGATATCCCAGATATTGATCTCCAACTATTTTATATTCTAAAACTTTAAAACTGTCGAGACTTCTCAAACTTTAGTGGCTAAGTTGCTAACTGTTATTACTATCCACAAACTATCCGGTTACAGCGTAATTTGAACGTTTAAAAAACTTTTGCTCTAAATGTTAAAGCATCTAGGAATAAGATAATCTTATATGTAAAGACGAAACACTTAAGTTCCAAATAGGTAGATCATTTGTAATACTTGTTGAATATTTAATCGGAAAACACAAAACTATTTAACTCTTGCGTCATTAACGAAATAAGAGGATCGAATATTTAAATAACTTTTCCTCTTTTATAAGCCACGAAAATTTCTCTTTCATGCTACCAAATTTATTTCTAAATCACGAAAACTTCAATGCGTCTTCGTATTGTTTTTCAGGCATCCAAAAAGTTTCAGCTCAATATTAAACTTCTATCGGACTGGAAAGTTGCATTTAGTTGATGAAATGTGCGTGTTGGCGTTCAGTGACGACCTGGAGTACTGGGGCGTAGACGAGTTGTATTTGGAATCGTGTTGTCAGCACAAATATCACCAGAGAAAGGAACACGTCCACGAAGAGATGAGGAAAGAGGCAGAAAGTCTGAGACAGCGGGAAGAAGAAGAATTCGGCCAGGGCACCTGTGCCCAGTACCAGAAGTGGCTGTGGGATTTACTAGAGAAACCCACCACGAGTATCGCCGCCAGGGTAACGTATTGAATGGCATTGAAATGTTTATTCCAAAAAAATCTTTTAATTTATTATAATCGTGTTATATTAGCAAAGCCGCCCAGGAATATACTTTGTAAGATAATATAAAGGTACAGGTTTATGTTATAAAATTGTTGAATTATGAAGTAGAACATTGTTAGTTAGATGCTTTAGTAAATAATTCGAAAATTATGCACAAATGTTCCAGTTTTATATCAGTATAAAACATTTGGGCTACAATTTGGGCCAAGTATTACACTTTCAACTAGTTATATTATATGATTATAACTTAAGTAGGTACACTGTACACTGTCACAATATATGATAAATATTCATGTGATTATTACAGCAATACTTTAATATATTCACTTATAATGTACTATGTTTTTGTCACGATTTGCATATAGACTAATAAACATATATGCACTTTATTCAATCACTTCTGTCGTTAATTATAACACTATAAATTAAGCTTCAGTCCTCACTAACACCAAACTTGTTTTGTGTAATATATTTACAGCACTAAAGAATTATTAACATTTATGGAACAGCAAAATAACAGCAACTGTACTGGTTACGTTACTTGTACAAGATGTATCTGAAAGAATCTACGGGATTATTTTGAATATTTAATACTTACAATAAGTATTTTTATGATCAGTTACACACAACGCACAATAGATTAGTTGTGACATGACGTTGTTTTAAAATTTTATTGTTGTAAGGTATGATTGTAGTTAGTGAAGTTTCTTTGTAATTACGTCCCTTATTATTTTAAAATTGGAAGCATATAAATTATTAGAGATTAAAAATAATACGTAAAATCTTTCGGTTACATCTTTATTTATGCGTATTTGTGTTGTGTTTGTGGTGCATGAATAACATCTATCTCCTGTACTATTTGTAATATCGATGTTGCCGGAATCGTGTCGCTCGTTTCGCTCATGAATGTGGTGTTGTGTTCGATGTTGTGATAGTGATGTGATGTGATCGCTTTTGTCGAAACATCCGCTCTATCTATAACGAGTTGCGGACGATGATCACTCGCTTCGATTTTCAAATTTATTCTTTTTCGACAACGGCGATGCAACAGATAATATATGTAAGTATTAATAGACTCTTAAAACATCTAAATATTTTATTTTATATCACCTTTAAATTACTATATAATTTTGATCACTTTTATTCTTTTTTAATATATTCTCTTCTTTACTTTAATTCGATTCCACTTTAAACTTTAATATTTAGCAATATTATTTACGCTTTATTATGTAAAAAAAATATTTTAATTGTACAATTAGTATTTTATTTATATTTTTTTATATTATTTATTGTATACCACGGCATGAGATATGCTACATTTGAAATACGTATATATGAGTTAAAAGTATGGAAAATAAAAATTAACACAACTGTTTTATGTGTACGTGGCTGACTCGATCTATTATTATATATTTTCGTACTATAAATATAGTGTGACTAAATTTTTATGTCGTGTTATGCAAATATGCGGTTTTGACACAGAAAGAAATTATTGTCAAAGAAACATCAGACCGAGAGAAACATTCATAAGTTATTTTCATTTGGCTTGTTTATTTCTGTATCAAAGCTCATACAAACATAAAAAATCTTTTATTATAAAATTTTCTTGCGTTGTTCACGAGCGAGTTATGTGCGTAACATAGCTGCGGTCGGTCTCAAGTAACTTTTGGTGTTCACAGCCGCGTCGATGTTGGCAACGAAAGGGGGGGAGGGGAGATGTTAATTGAAACAAAGCTTAATTGTTGTCGCAAAGTTGTAAAGACGGGATGGGCTTACGCGATGTGGCCAGCCGCCGCCGGCGACGCTCGGGGCCGGCGTGCGGACCGGCACGGGACGGTGACCGCGCGCAGTAGACACGAGTCCACTTCGCGCCCCCGCGCCCGCGCCGTTCCCCACCACGGCTGAGCGCCGCTCGCCGGCTTCCCTACCCCACCCCACCCCAACCCACACCCTACCATCCCCTACCCTACCACCCATGCCCCTACCCATTCGCGCTTCGCTTCGTCGTACTCATTCGACTAACCGAGCGACGCGAACGGTGGACGAACATGCGCTCGACTATTCAGTCATACAACGTCGATCCCACCGCGCGTTTTCGTCCATCCAACTCAACTGTAATTAAAAACTTTATACTTATCTACACTTCGACCACACAACACTACCGACAAACACAAATAGATGTTATTTTTACACCTTGTATTATCGATTAATCTTAAGCATTGTTTACATTAAGACATTGGCTATTACTTACAACATACTGATTAATACATTTTACTTGTAAATACATACGAACATATGTACATGTTATACGCAACAACCTGTTACTTATGCCAGATATGTATTATACAAACGCTTAGGGACTATGTATAGACACTGACATCACTACTTTACACGTTGATCACCGTCTGTTGGACGTGTGCGTCGCTTGTCAGGGTGTATGCGCGAAGCGGCAGCTCGGCGGCTGTCGCTCAATCGGTGCATGCTTGCAGGTGATCGCGGTGATATCGATCCTCTTCATCGTGCTGTCCACCATAGGGCTAACTCTCAACACGATACCCCAGATGCAAGTTTACGACGAGAAGGGTGCGCCCATGGACAATCCGCAGCTGGCCATGGTTGAGGCCGTGTGCATCACTTGGTTTACGCTCGAATACGTGCTGCGATTCAGTGCGTCGCCGGATAAGTGGAAGTTCTTCAAGGGCGGACTAAACGTGATAGATTTGCTGGCGATCTTGCCATATTTCGTGTCGTTGTTCCTCCTCGAAACGAACAAAAACGCGACGGATCAGTTTCAAGATGTGCGTCGTGTCGTACAAATCTTCCGTATAATGCGAATATTGCGCATCCTAAAGCTCGCCCGACATTCGACCGGGTTGCAATCGCTCGGCTTCACCCTCAGAAACTCTTATAAGGAACTCGGGCTGCTCATGTTGTTCCTCGCTATGGGTGTGTTAATATTCTCCTCGCTCGCGTATTTCGCCGAGAAAGAAGAGCCGGGGACTAAATTCATTTCCATTCCGGAAACGTTCTGGTGGGCCGGCATCACCATGACCACAGTCGGATACGGTGACATTTACCCCACGACCCCGTTGGGCAAGGTCATCGGCTCAGTTTGCTGTATTTGCGGCGTGCTGGTAATTGCGTTACCCATCCCAATAATCGTCAACAATTTCGCCGAGTTTTACAAGAACCAGATGCGGCGCGAGAAGGCGCTCAAGCGGCGCGAGGCGCTGGAGCGCGCTAAGCGGGAGGGCTCCATCGTCTCCTTCCACCACATTAACTTGCGCGACGCTTTCGCCAAGAGCATGGACCTCATCGATGTCATCGTAGACACAGGTCAGTAGCCCGCAGTTCCCGTTCGCCGTTGCTTGTTCATGTCATGTGTCCTCCGCTCGTGAACGTTTTGCAACTACCTGTTTCAATTTGCACGCATGTATGTATTTGACTCGTGTACCTATTGTTGTGCTCGCGTGTGTATGTAACGGAATGCCATGAATGCCGACCGTGTGCACGTCGCATAGTTAAGCTCTCCGGACCCGCAGGCATATACCGATTCAGAAGTTCACGTTACATCGCAGCTACAGCTATGTTCACCCGTTCGTTCAAAAGAGGTGCACTCAGAGTGTTTTATTCCTTGTCTTCAGGTGACAAGTGCGTCCTCATTGAGGCGAGAGACGACGCCAGATGAGCTACTTGCTACTATCGCACAGTCGTCCTACTCGGCCCCCTTAATATTATTTCCGTAGCCCGGGGTCGGGTTCGCGTCGCGTGTAGCTTGCGATGTGCGACGAAGACACTTGTATAAGGTCGATCACATTGTCAGCGTAAGCCTAACGCTTAATAGAACTAACATTCTCTTCCGTGGACTGCCCGTTGTGTGTGCCGGAGGACGCTGGACTTCTTAGACTGTTCGTGTTGTATGTGTGTTGTGTAGTTTACGCTGCTGTTTATTCTCATTTATTCTAATTGTTAAAAGTATTCGTCTGACGCAATTCTGATCGTTGTTGTTATGAGTTATTGTGGAGTTGGCGGTTCGGGCGGGAGACGTGGCTACTTACGCTGGTGTGTGTCTCCAGGACACAACTTGTCGCAAGCGGACGCCACTAGTTTGGAAGGCGAGGCCCCAGCTACCACTGGCTGTTACAGGCAGTACGAGCACGCCATCTCTAATAAGACGCCGCAGGGTACTGACGTCAACCAGGTGAGGTCAGCCGCCGATCGGGGTGCGTCCAATTCGGAATAAAAAGTATTATTTGTTTTTTTTCGGAATAAGTCTTAAAGCAAAACATTTATTTCAGTTTTGATGTCTTTTTATTAATGTTAATACACTTGTTATTTGGAAAATTACTATGGAAATGGTACGTACATTTTTAAAAAAGCTTACTCAATAGTTATCGTTAAACGTTGGACATAGCCCCTATGTTGATTTTATTGTATTGTTAAATTGGTTTCCAAAACATATTTTAAAATTGGTAACAAAATTATAGCTGCTATACATAATTCTAAAAATTGTTATTTTCTTTTTTGCACTGCATCGGTGAGTTACACTTATTATTATTCCTTTCTGACATTTTTAGCAAAAACATTTCGCCATCGTATATTTCGAAATTTTTAGTAAAAACATATTTTACCAAAACTACCTTGAAATATTTGTATAACATTTGTATTAACTACCAAAACATGAAAACAAAAGTTTAAATTCACTGCAACTGAACTATCCGGTAGTTTTACTTGAAAATATCCATATCTAAAACATAAAGAAGTGAAAGACCTTGTCTAGCATTCCGCTTTAACAACATATTTGCCAGTATTGCACTTGTAGTGTAAATCTTGGACGCACCCAGTTAAAACACTACCACGGTGTCCATCACTGACACAGAAGGACGCAGTTTCAGAGCAGCCCAAAAAAGGAGCGAAGATACTCCGCCGAGGGGCTGGGCACGCCGGAGAAACGCTTGCTCATTAATCCCGAACCTACACCAGTAAGATTACTTTTTCAACGATCTACAATGTCTTAGCTAATGCTTGCTAATGGAATAGTTGCTGTAAGCAATCTCACTTCGTAGTCAAGGTTGCAATTTGAAAAAACATTGCCGATTATTTAACTCAAACATGTAGTAGAGTACTTTTGAATTATCCGTTTGGATTTTGGATTCCCGCTTGCATTTTGCCGTGTCGATAGATCGTCAACGATTATTCTCATTGTTCACTAACAGTTTCAGGTGCAGGCGTTTAGTGCGTTAGTTAATATGTTTTCTTTTTTTAGGAAAAGAAGATGGCTGAGAAACAACTTGACTTGGATCAGCTGCCTTCTGAGTTTGAATGTTGTTTTTGCACGTTCAAGGTACTAAACACTAAACTCTAACATAGTTTGCTTATGTTATGTACGATTAACATTGGTATTCTTATCATATTTATATACATCAACCTGTATATTATAGATATACACAATATATACAGTAGAGTGAAGTACCGCTATAGATATGAAATTGTTGATACATACTTCAGTAATTCAATAAGATCTTTTTTATAAAATGAAATGTTGGATAAGAATATTCTTTTATATTTTTACAGGTAACTTACTATCTTTATGTCGTACCTTTATTAATAATAAACGCAATTATTGAAATGCAATCAATATATTAGAAATGTTCCTTTCCCAAAATATACTCAGTATGATATAATTACCATATTTTTAGATTGAATCTTTAATGTTGTAGCATGAGATCGCTGCTATCTAAAATCACTGCAAATTGTTGCTTAAGCAATTATTAATAATGTTGTAACAACGGTAGTTTAATATTATATCATAATTAAACGAAAGAGTTTTAACAAACTAATAGAAATTTAAACAGTATTAATGAAATATTGCATCATTAAATTGTGAAAAAATGCTATGTTCTCATAGAGAGTACATCGATTATTAAATAAGTTTTTAGCCGAAGTCCTACCCTCAAATATATACCTGCGACATCTCACGTATGGTGATGGTCTATGAGCTGGGAAACTATCCCATTACACAAAAAAAACACGATACAGAGGTACTGGTATTCACCTATGTGATCTACAACTTAAGTTACTGACCAGTTCAATTGGCTTTTCGCAGGGGTACAAAGAATTCATAGACGCCGAGCAACTGATGCCCATGCCCACTTCGGACCTAAGACAGCCGGTGTGCGTGGAGCTGGCTTGCCTCCAGAGACATCCTGCGCCGAAGGCGCTGCCCGAAGCCACTCCCAATAGCCTCGACAGCCCCGGTAAGCAATCTTCTAAAACGTAAAAGTGCCTCTCTCTCAAATTGGAATTGCAAAAATTAAAAACATCATATTCTCCTTCAAATAGATACACGTAACTGCCTTAATATAACGGCTTATTAATTGTTTATACACGCAATCACACTTCAGTCGTTACCTTAATTATTTAGAAGCATAAAGGGTAATTCACCAAATAATGTCGATTTGTCAAATAAATGCAATAAGTAGTCAATTCTTATTCACTTACACCGAATAGTAAGAGTAACTGATACTGTTCCTTGCAATATTTTGATAGATGGGCACTTAAACTTGAGTTAATATTAAAATTGTACATAATTTAATCTGTCCCCTGTATTCACAATACTATATATGTATTTTATAATTGTTTTGCACTACACATTAGTTGATTTTTAATGATAAAAGAATGTTACCTACCTTTATTCTAAATCGTTATCATGTATTACTGTCCTTTAAATGTTTCCACATTTTATAGTAACACTGCCTATATGTCCTCTGTATTCTGTATTGAGCACGCCTAACACATATCTGTTTATGTGGGAGCCGCGTAGACCTACACCGGTCGTGCGCGGCTCCATGTGCGTATATGTCTTACATTGCAGATACATTTGCATCATGCCTTACGCACCCTTTTCCTTCAGAGGGCGACATCGCATGCGAGAGCGACTCCTCAAACTTGTATGTGAATCCGTTGGACGGTAGCGGCGGTGGCGGGGGGAACGGGGGTGGGGAGTTTAGCGTGCGCAAAAGCGCCTCTGGGGATGGGAACGTGTTGTGTGCGAAAGGTTCGCAGGGCGAGGGGTCCCCGCGCGGCTCGCACGGCAGCCTGGCCGGCGCCCCCGCGGCCCCCAGGGCGCTCGACGCCTCGCGCACCAGCCTGCCCCAGCCCCTGGAGGAGGCGGCCGTCGGCCTCCCGACGCCCGATGACTCCAAGCCCAAACACAGAAAAGCCCGCTTCCAGCAGGTTAGAAATCCCGCCAGGCTAGAAATGACATCTAAGCACCAATCTAGATGTCGATTAGACCACAATTTTATGTTAAGACCGCAAATGTAAAATTATAGTTCACATTTTGACATGACCGTACATCCTTCCCTGTGTTGCACAATGCAGTAGGTACATTTCTGTTTTTAAAATGCATGTTTTTGTCAAATCGTTACGACTACGAGTATCGTAAATCAAGATTAAATAATGATATAATAATGGTTTTCCACAGGAGTGGTCGGACGAGGAGAGGAGGCCGCCGAGGGGAATAGCCACGAGAATCATCAACCATCACATCCTGTTTGGTTAATAGATTAACTTTTTTTTTCTACTTAACATAGTGAGATCTGGGAGAACAAATGAATGAATATTGCTAGCCCCTTCGATTGCGTTATTTAATGAAAGTTTTACGCTAAATACAACCTTGTGGATAACGATTTTTGGATTGAATATAATCTTATCATACAGTTATAATACAATAAGTAAATGAGCTTCGTTATTGGATTTGAACGTATTACCTATTCGTACTAATAGACATCACTTAAGGATCCGTTTTGGAGCCTTCTCTGTCCTTGATTTGTATTAGTGACTTAAACTATATATTATCAGAGGATATTGGAAAAAGGTCATATACTCTTTTAAACTTATTTAACGTTTACAAAACCGTCTAAACCTAACCGAATCAGAATTTTGTGGTTAGTAAAAAGGTCTAAAGGATCAAATAACGTTGGTGGTTAACTAGCCGTGGAAAGCCTATACCGTAATGTAAAAAAAATATGCTTAAAACAAAAAGATTAAATATTTCCTATTAGTTTTACTTTATCAAAGACTGCAGACAAAAATAAAAATACTTTTACTTTACCACAGAATAAAACCTATAAGTTAATGTTATTTAAGGATCCAAAGCCAGTTTAGATACGATATTTATTTTGCAAAAACGGGCCCTCATTGCATAATCTTTTTTTATTTTATTTTTAGAAACCAGATATATTTAATGGGTAAATATATTAATAACAACTCATTTGTACGACCTTTAACACAGTTAGATAGTGATTAACATTAAGATTAATAACAGAGTGAATTTCTAGAATGCAAAAATTTTATAGAGCTTTGAATGACATCATTTATACTGTATATTGGGCCCGTGAGTAGTATGTACAAAACTAAAACCACCCGAAGATTTATGTACAATTTTTTGAGTACCATATTTTTCCTATCACGTTGCACCATTGCACCATTTTTATACAGTAAAAGGCAAACCAGAAATCTGTTCACTGACGATAATTGACTCCTTCGCCCATTTTCTTGTGCATCATTAGATCAATTTCAAGAGCGCTGCCAGCCTTTAAGAAGCTCTTTTTTTGGAGATCCTTGTATTGATCTAGAAATACTTACCACCGGTAAAAATTTGTTGAGGGTTGAGGTGCGTAAGTGGCGAAAATATTAGCGGAATCCCACGGTGTTGGGTTGCTAACCATCGACATGATGACGACGACGTGTTAATTGGAGCATGGATATGCGAACTCGGTAGCAGTTATTAATCTGAACTTAACATAAAGTAATAAGAGTCGCAACCTCTCTTCTCAGGAGTAAAAAATCAAGCCGATCGAATAGAGCTGGATGATCGTTAATTCAAGATGCTTGAATTTTGATACGGTCAAATGGAAGGAGCTGTTAAAGAGTTGCCTCAGCCTAGAGGTTGAAACAGTATTCCACGTATGACGACGACCAAAACTTGCAAGTGCTCGAAAGAAGAAGTACTAACTTGCCTCCAGCGATAGCTAAGAAGAGCCGCATCCCACCACAACCTCGACGATCAAAGAAGCGTCGACGGACATCTTATAACTGTCCAGATGAGTGGTCTGCATAAGGCACAACAACCATTTCCATACACGAACCATTACACGACTAGGACCTTCCTGGGCGAATTAACTACCTGAGCCAGATCATATGCTACTGTAAGGTTGTGAACAGATTTATCTATTCGGCGCAGTGGACATTAGAATTGTCAGCAATCACGATCCAGAGATCGCAGACGAAGGCGATTTGCTAAAGCACGGAATCTGTAACTATGTGCCCGTAATGATGAGTTGCACGTGAGAGATGTTATTTTCAGTATTACCTCTATGGGACCTGTAAAGGCTATTATACGCACTGACACGGGGGTGGCTATCAATCCGCAGCCAAATTATGGGCGGATCCTTAATTTAGACCACCCGAATTAGACCACCGAGACGAAGCTCGAATGAGTGTGAATTATATCTCCGGTGATTAAGATAAGATGTATCGGCCGGAGAACATCAATATTTTTATGGGCAAAATGAATTTTAAGTATGCACAAAGCTAGTTGATTAAGCAAAGTATAAAGCGATCGGGTTGCGCCCCCTAGGTCCCCTTACGGGCTGTAAGACTGCCCTTAATATAATGCTGTTGAGTGAAAATATATCTTTTAATTTATATTCATTATTGACTGACCAACTTAGGTGAAAAATGAGGCAATTGAAGGCAATTGTGTGTAAGGGGTTTTTGGTTTTTGCCATGCATTACTTCCCCGTCACTGATTTTGTAAAGCAGATTGTTGGTTTTAAACGCATATCAAAACATCATATTTATTCTAATAAAAATATTATATTATATAAATTTCCTAAATTGCAGTATTTAACCTTATTTTATGTTTCGGTTTGTTACCTCACTCGTATATTATTAACTAGGCATAACCAAAGGCATAAAAACTATCTACCTTAGCATCATAGCAAGGGGAGAAAACTTTTACCGTGCCAAACATCGAGTTCTATCTACTCAACCACGTTTAAACGATAAAATATAATGAAATAGAAACCACAGTAATGTACTATTTGAAGTAGTTGTTTCGTTTCATCATACATTGCAACCATGCAAAGTATTAATTAAATTCGCAGAGAGATCATTATTCGTAAGGTAATGTAACAAAACCATATATGCACAGGTAAGAACGGCAGTAAACGCGGCGGAGGATGGCCGCATGAAGGCGACTCGCGATCTAGATCCATCCTCAAGAATAAAGAGTCTCGTGGAACTGATAGCGAGCTTTTGCTACAAGACACCACATCCCTCGGTGCTAATGTACGTATATATAAATTAAACATGATTCTTTTTATAAATTAGATAAAGTCTCTAAGTATTTTTGATAGGTAGTATTCAGTCAATCGCTTTTTTCGAGGTGGTAGAGCATAACATCCTTCATACAGCTTTTGCTGCACTTCTACGGTCTAGCTCGCCCGGGGAGGTACCACCCATGGCTCTTGGGGTTGCCGGATGGCCATTCCTACCCTTTTCTTTTCCCATTCCTTCCCCATCAAATCCTTAATATAATCCTATCCCACCCTACCCTTTAACCTGTTTTATCCAATTTCCATGGCTGGCAACGCATACGCAACTCTTCGGATGTTGTGTATGTCCA
>DWHK01000268.1:0-15404 GCA_018247855.1 Graphium androcles | reverse complement strand
TACATACATACATACATACATACATACATACATACATACATACATACATACATACATACATACATAAATACATACATGTTGTGGATTACAAAACATCAATAAATTTAACGTTATAAAATGGAAGAAAATGCACAACTACGCACTTGCTTTTCCGTGCTAGATTCGAAGGAGCTCTCTCCTTTACACTTATAGGAAATGAAAAGGACGATACTTCGATGAGCTTCCACAAGTTGAGGGGCGTTTGTGTTAAAACCGAAAGAGCTTATAAGCCATTACTATGAAGACGGATTTGTCCTTATGTTTTTGCGGCTTGCTACGCAGTTACGAGAAATGGGTAACCTAGTTTCGCCGCACCCGCTGTGTCCGTGTCTCTACCGACGGTTTAATATGTGCCAAGTTAATTGCATTACTTTTAATACTACATTATCAATGTTCAAAAGTTTTACAATGTTTTTACGGTACATTAGAGCGTGGTACAGAATTATGACATATTTAATAATGTTTAGTATTGTTCTTAAATATGTTCTTGTATTAAATTCTGTTTATTTTGATTTTTGTCTTTCATGGTCATGATACAGACAGATGTTTGACGTCCTCATTTTATTCTTGCTACTGTGTCAGTTTTGTTAAACATGCTTTTAATAGTTTGACCTTTTAATTAAATCTGATTGCCAGTGTAATGGAATTGAAATGAAAAAAATTTTATGGAATGAAATTTAAAAAAAATAAAGATTGATTAGAAAATTCGCAAACGTGTTAAAGGTTGATAACAATACATTAATACTTATTACAAAATGTTATTTATATTGTATAGAACTAAATACCAAATAAATACACAAGAATTTTTTAACATTAACATTTTCAGGTTCCGTACCCAACGGGTTAAACGAGCTATTACTAACACTCCGCTGTCTATCCGTCTGTCCGTCTGTATCCAGGCTGTATCTCATGAACCGTGATAGCTAGACAGTTGAAATTTTTACAGATGATGTATTTCTGTTGCCGCTCAAACATATACACGTTGAATAAATATTTAAGGGGGCTCCCATACACCAAACGTGATTTTATGCCGTTTTTATAGATAATGTACGGAACCCTTCTTGCGAGAGTATAGTAAATAATTTTGTTTAGCGTTTGTTTTTTTAATTTTGTTTTAAAGCTCGACAAGGTTATCAAAACACGTAAGCGATTGTGAAAATAAAGTTTAGTAGTTTTGAATGTAAACGAAAACCCAAAGGCTATTGCCAAGAGTCGGCTGTGTAATTCGGTGAAGTATGAATGGAGGGCTTTATTTGCTTTACATGCCATATTTCACTGAAGTTGACTTACAATGTGGTAGCTTAAGGTCATTTTGGTAATTTTTTAAAGATTCTTTGTATACTCTTTAGTCTTTGGTCCACGTTTGGCTTATTTTTTGTATACGCGCAATGTTTTGTGAATATAACGAGGTGTTTATTTAGTTTATATTTCCTTAAGTGCAGTAAATAAGTTTACGATAAGATTTTATCGGAAGTCATTAATAATATTTCATTAAATAAAAAATTAAAATAAGGGAAATAACAATTTACTATACATAAGTTTTATTATATATCAAATAAGTTAAATAAAATTATCATATATGTTTTTAGTATTTTTATTGGCATCAACTTTTAGAGCATAAATTGGCCATGCAGAGTTGGGTTATTCTTTTTTTACTGTAATATGTTATGTTTTTTTTTGAAAGTTAAATTTGTCCCCTCATATTAATTCTTATTCTCATAATTAATAACAACAATGTAATTAACCTGTTTATTAACATGTATTACTTTAAAAATATTTTTATATTTTTTAATTCACAGATTAAACACCAGTATGCGGTATATTGCTGTTTAATCTGCGAATTAAATAGTCCGCCAACGGCCGGAAGATTAAGCGTTATTAGCGCTAACGAAACGCGCGGGCGTTGCGGGCAGCAATTTCGTTCGGCGTTTTCGAGCGTGGCAACAGAAGCGCGCGTGTCCTTGACACTCGGGCGTCGGGCAAAAACTCCTATCGGCCGCAATTTTGGCGCGTCGGCCGGTGGGTGTGTTCCAAAACCGAACTCACACAGACGCGTTCCGCACCACAGACTATAAGCGTCGACTGTCATTTCGACATATGCTAATGCCTCGGGGAGGCTATAAATAATTTAACATACAATTCCATTATACGTCTTCAATTATAGAACGACTATGATAAAATTTATGTGGTTTTTTTTTTTCAATTATAAATAATTAAATTTGTAATGAACTATACATTATGTAGTCTAGCAACGTATGAAGTTACAAGGTCATTGAGTTGTTTAAAATTAAATATTATTAAACCTACATTTACATAACATTAGGAATAACATTTTATTTTACCATATGTTCTTTATGATAGTAATATAGTTGTCAATGGTATACAAGAAAGTGTGTGTGTACAGAAACACCCCTATCACAAATAAAAGTTTCCAATGATCGAATATAGGATAAGAGAAGAAGTATTATTGTTTTTCTTCCTTACTCTCTGACGCGAGGTGTGACCTTAAACTTTTACTGTCACTGCGTTCAGAGAAGTTTCAACGAATCGATGTTTCTTAATTAACTGTCGTAGAACGTTTAAGAGAAAGTGTCCTTTCTGTATTTTTCTAATCTATCTCTGTACAATACGGCGCCAACCCGTACATAACATTACGTACCGCCGAATTCATGTCAGCGTTGAAGGAACAAAGGAAGTTCGAGGCGTTCATTGTTCGCCCGATTTTCCCGTCTGTAGATTTGCAGACGAAAAATGTATTTGCATTTGAGGCATGTGCACGATGTCAGCGGACACATGACGTATGTCATAGACAAGTACTTTTGCTAATAATGGGTCTTATCATAAATAATTTATAAGTCAGTTGTGTTGTTTCTTATATTAGTTTTTGATTGATAATATGAGAATGTAGTAACTGAATGCATTTGATACATACATATTGTTTTATATTAGGTATCCGCTAGCTATGAGGCGATACAATTATTTTCGTCATAAAGAAAGAATAATTCAAAATTATAAATATTTTTGTGCATTACGTCCCGGTTCTCAGTGCTGGACATACCTCTATAATACTTAACTAGTCCGAATAAGAACAAAACCTATTTTACATGGCTTTTCGTTCGTCAAATGTAAACCCAGAGCGAATCGATTGGAAAATTATTCAGAATATTACCGCATGCAGAACATCTTCAAAACCTTCTAAGGAATAAAATATACAATATACATATGTATGTCATAATACAAACCCGGCTGGTCATGACCACAAAACATTGCGGTCGTTATAAATTATTTTGGCGTTTAGAATACTATTTGTGGCGAGACATCCTTGATTTAAATAAAATTAATAATTACTATTTATCAACTAACATACATAGCTATGAATTGCATTTAACAAAAGTCCTAAACGTTAACCTCCATAGCTAACAATATGCTTACTTTAAAAAAAAGCATTTGCGATATTGTTAAGCAAGAGCGATTCTAAATGTAATTTGTCTACTTTTTCGGTCAAAATACGAAATGAGCTTTGTACATACTACTTTAATCGAACGGTGATCCCAAATTAGAGCATTTTTTTCGGGTCATCTTGGCTAAGATTAAAAAATAAAAAATTCCAAATTTTTCATAAGTCTGTGAACCTTTTTTAAAACGTCATATGTTACATTATGCGTAGAAGTTGCCATTAATCATTAAGCAACGTTCTTTAGGTTGAATAAGTTGTGCTTGTGCCTAACCTTCACCGATTTTAATCGTCGATCTTAAACATCGAGCATTAAACGGGCGAGCTATGTGCAGTCACGTTTGACGTATTACATTCGACACGGCCATAATTCACGTGGATAATTTTATATTTAACATAGTTTGCAGCTATTGATTATTTAAATATACAATGAATAACGTAGACATTAGTGTAGACGCTCTGTTATTACATATAAATAATACGTTTAATGTTATATTACTTAACACAAGATTTTAGACAACAGTTTTCTGCAGTCCTTGCACTTGTTGTATATTTTATAAATATTTATTTCCAATTTTTACAGATTTTTACATATTTGTCGGAACGTCTGTAATTACAACTTAACGTAATAACTAGTCGCGTTGGAAAGTCATACTATAGTGGTTATATGTATAAAACTAAAAAAAGTTTTAGAGATACTTATTGAGTTTTTAAGTAGAAATAAATAAAAAAGCTTCTATATATTACACTGTATTAAAATGATTAATATTGCCTTAGTGAGTTACACAATCTAATAAATAACTTTAAAATAAACTCAACCCAATGTCAAAAAAGGTTATCCAACACGGTTTCAGAGCACACTCGATGATAGATGATGTAGACTGTACCTATACGTTAAGTATTACCTTTTAGAATAACGTCCGTAATCAAAGATGTCTATACGTGTAATTTGCACAGTCTATCAACAATATAACGGAAACTGCTCACATGTACTTATAAATTAACAGAATTTGTTTGGTCTTGAACGTGGCCTTGAAAAATTCGGAGGCGTTCGGACGTTTTAAGTACACATCAACTGTATTGCGGTTTCATGAATCAGTGAGAACATTGTTAGTACATCGATTTTACATTGGATGGTTCATATACACATATAATATATAAAAATACATTCATAGAAATATTCTTTAATATGGCTTATACAGAAGATTCTTTAACCGAATTTCTTGTAAAGGAACTAATTGGTGCGCCACTGTCATGCATTTTTTGTAATTGTTCGTTTTTATTTATTACTTTTTCAAAATCACATCTATATTTTAACTCTGATCTTTATATATTTAGTTGTATATAGAGACCAGGTTCCACCATAGACATGTAGATGGTAGTAAGTTATTGTTATGTTTTTTAAAGTCCACATACAAATATGAATATGTGTTAAATAATTATAATATTTATTTATTTAAATCTTATTGTTCGAGCTCCAACCAAAACAAAAGGCTAACTTAATGCTATTAAGCGTTCTCTACCAGGCAACCCTAGAGTATAGATAATTTTATTCTGGAGCGAACAATATCAAAATCCAAAAAATATAAGACGATGGTTTACATTATATGTACATTATATGTGTATTTATTATATATATTAAATAAAAAAAGTTTATCGTATAAATTACTATTAATTTTCGTCGTATTACATACACGTCTACGAAATTAAATGTTGTCCACATTGTAACCTTTTTGATAACCGTCGTTTATTTTTATCGTCGCACTCGTTTAGAACATCCCGCGCTTTCAATGAACGTTCTAAATTTAAAACGCGCGTCCTTGGAAAAAGGACGCCAGACGAACAATGTTTCGAACGCGGAAAACTGCAACTATTGATCGCTGCGCCTTGTTCTGTTCGACCTCCAACATTTTATGACAGGAAACCAATAAACTGATAATACCTGATTCTCACAATGCGCTAGGCTAATTGCAAACGACCACTGTACATAATGCACCATAGTTGCGCTTTTATGCCACTGCATGCATCCACGTTTGTGTAAATAAACTTAATTTATTGTTACATAAAATGTTTAAATTGCGCTAAAAATAACTCTAGTATTTCTAACGGAATTATTTTTAGCAGTTCCAGTTGTAATGTTGTCTAGGCAGGCAATTTAAGGCCAAAACTACTTATTGAGGATCTTAACAAAATACTAGTAACGTAAATAGAACATTTACTATGACACTATTTAACACCACCAACGTCTAGGTAGGTTAAGTGTAAAAGTAAATAAAATATGAATCTTCCCAGCTATATGTGATATATATATATGATGAAAATGTGTCGAATTAATACTGTGGATACTCAGGTAGGCTAAAACAAGTCTGTTGTATTACAACATTGTAAACCAATTTTTTTTAAAAAAAGAATTGTTGAGTCTCTTCTCAACGGAATCTGCTTTCGGAGCTGGTGGTAGCTTACGGACGAACTTGAATATCAATTTTATATAAAGTTTGACCTGTCATAAGAACGCGCAAGCGCCTATATGAATAAACATATATTGAAATTTGAATTTATAAAAATTCTTATAACATCGCGTGTAATTAGGAATATCTTAACCAAATATTATAGAAGCGACAATTAAAATCTTTAATCAAATATAATGGTTATCCTGTATTCTTTTAAGATATTTATTAATTAATGTATTAAAATGCGACATCATTCATATACACTCAAATAAATTGGCACTGGTTAAACAAACTCAAATAAATTGGCTTCGCATGGTATACAAATTACCTTCATTTCCTTCTTAACACATGTTTATTATATTAGCCCATAAGGTGGTATTTCCTATTGTATTAATTCAAAACAAACTTACAGAAAGAAGAATCATATATTCCTAATTCATTTGAATTTACAACAAAAGAAGGAAATAACTGTACATGTTTAAAAAGGCTATGAAATTTAGAATGACCCGTTCGCAGGACCCTCTTTATTTTGTCAATTTTACGACGCGTGGGCCGCCTAAGATTAGCTCGAATAGCTGTGGGCGGGAAAACATAAATTTTTTAAACGTCATAACTTTAGGTCTTCATTATTGAGAGACATGAAACGCAACTAAGTCTCGTCGAGACGGTCGGACACGACTGTGTGATTTCAAGGAAACTCAAGTACGTGCGATCAATACAATAGGATTATAACCGCAAAAACTAGTTTCATCAACATAACGAATAATAAAAATGTTAGGTCACAGCTTATAAATAACAGATGATGTTGGTATAAAATCAACAAACAGGCGGGAATATGCCCTGCGTTCTAAATTCAAACTTTCCCGCCGCCGAAGTCGACTCTCCGTCTCGCATTCGAAATTTAAATTTCGTGGGCGTGGAACCGGTTTGCATTCGGATGAGCCTTATCTCCGACGACAACGGCTTTGTGATCGCTTACTTTAGAAAAAAATGCACGAAAATTTCGCGTCAAAACCTCTCGCGTCTCGACGTGTCGCGCGATATTTTCGGATTCGGGTAATGTAAATATTGCTATTGGCGTATGATTTATGGATTATTTAACTTGCAATGTTTACGCCGTCGGACGTACATTCGTTCTATTAGGTATTAAGATGTCGAATAGTAACAGGATGCGCATATTGTAATGGAATCATATCATCCAAGTTTCTTTACGACAAGAAATACATCTTTGTAGCCAAAGACAAATACGACCATTATTTAAAACTTATTTTTTTTTAATTATCCATATTAATACAATAATGTTGATAAGTTTTTGCATTAGCTTGTTTAAACGCGCTATTATCTGGAACTACTAATCACAATGGAAACATTATTTTGTATATGATTGGAAAGTTAGAAGCAAATGTGAGGATTAGTTACCTTACCTAGCCCAGCAATAGGACTCCTAGGAGCCGAGCACCAAATATTAAAGCGGGTGACACCGCCGGGCACCGCTAGTACTTTATATTTCTTTATGTAAGATAAGAATAATGATACAGATTAAATGATAAGCGGTAGTTAGGCGAACGATGCGTGTATAATTTGTACTAGATAAATATTTTTTCCAGGAATTAACAGGAAAACGAATTTTAATTTTTTAAGACTTTTCCTTGTTGTGAAAGTTTTTATTCATGAAATGTAACGCACACGGAACTGTACGCAAAATTTCCTGTTTTTGAATAATGTTGCTTTTGTAAAGCTAGTAAAGTCTAGTAATGGTGCATTGGAGGAATAGAGATCATGAGAAGCATGTAAAATAGCACTTATGTATGCATATTTACAGCACAAATATGTCACTTTACGAAATTATTTATGGTATATAATAATTGATATCCACACTTGACATCCAACAACTTGAACTTATGCAATAAGTTGATGTTAATACACTTAACTTACTTAAGTTACTGAGAAAATTTTAGTGCATAATACCTAAAAATTCACTAAGGCTGTCTCTTGTACTTGAACTTAGCAAGGCTAGCCTGAGCTAAGTTATAAATTAGTCTGGGTAAGATAAGCTAAGCCACTCCCTTCTCATTCCGAAAACTTGCTAAGCTAGACTTAAGTTGAGTTTAACATTAGGTAAGTTAGGTCAATCTGATGTTTTCTTTTTAATTCGACAGGTCGTTATATCGAACGAAATTTGAGAATATTAAGAGAATAAAAAAAAACACAAAAAAGTCCGAACTTATTTTTATACCGGGTAAATTATAATAGTTGGATGTATTATATAAGTAACGTTTATCATTTTTTGTCGAATGGCAGAATCGAATTCGGATTGGCCGTAATGGCGGACGAATATTAAGAAAAAAAAAAGACAAACGTCATAAAAACCGGCCCGATCGATCCGCTCTCGTCTGAGCGTCGTGACCTATTTGCGGTCTGCGTCCTAATCTATGCAGCCCACACCCGAACGTGCCTAACTCACACTCAATGTCACTTGATAAAACCAAATTGAGGAAACTCTATCCGTGTGTACGCAGTTTATTAATATTTTATTGCAGTCGTATGTCGTCGACGCGGTTACGACGGAACTGTTGCTTGCCGCGTGTTATACTGTCAAATAGAATTTTCCACAAATTAATATATTAAGCTTAGAAAATTTTAAGTTATAATGGAGTAAAAAAAATGTAAAATTGGCTTAGTTATCCCAATTTTCGTTTCCATTGCTGTAATGATTTGATATCATTATGATAAAAATTATATTAGCTAATTTAAATGGCACATTTTCCTAGACTGTCTGTCTATAATAGTAATATATGATTCTATTTTTAAACAGACTGTATATAACACTAACGTACTTTAAGCTTACAAAATGTCAAAGGACATCGATATAATTATGCATATTTCGTTTAGTCGTTGTTCGTAACGAAGAATTGTGCGCAGTGAAATTAAGTGTTCTACTTTTACGTTAAACAAAATATTTTCCTTTGTCATTGTGTTTTTTTTTGTACTTTGCATCTTTTAAGTTTTACACTCTCAGCCATGATTTTAAAATTTATTAAATAATAAATACGTATCTTAAAACATTGTTTATTTTTATTTGTAAAAATATGTAACGGCAGAGGTGTATCGTTTATGTCTTATAACAATCTTCCTAAATTTGGAAACTATTATTCAACTACTGATTTTCCATCTCCTTTTTGAAGTCGGAAAATATAGACTTCATTTAAACTGAATCACCCGGATCATAATTAAAATAATCCGTTAACACCAATTTACTAAAATTGTATTAATAGCTGGGGAGCTACGGTGGAACATAAGTAAATGCAAGCATACATTGCTCAAATAGTTATGCTTCTTTATAGCGTTGTCAAAGTTGGGAAAAAAAATCATCTCTTCCCATTTTTTCTTATTATAGTTTATAATACTTAAGGTAATGTTGAAAAGTCGACAACTTACGCTTGTAGACACTAAAACACACGTTATTTATGGTAATAGGTTTTCCAAACCTTTTTCGTTACTCTACACAAGAAAGCACTTAGCCGATTGAGTATTTTCATCAAAGCTTAGCCTACAGTTCTGTACCTTAAACAGTTGTGTGATAACATCAACTATTCCAGAGTTTAGTATCAAAATAACCGATAAATTAAGTCCCTAGGTCAATATTAATATAAAAATTTATTTAATAAATTTTAGCACTGGAGTCATTTGGAAATAAAATAAGCAAAAGGAAAAATTGAAGATCATTTGAAGTTAAAATTTATACAATGTACATTATTTTAAAAATAGCAAAGAAAGATTTTTTTTTGTATATTATCCCCAACGTCAAAATAAAAAAGTGTCTGCCTTGCAAACATTACCTCTTCATTTTAATATTATTTATTGTGATGTTTAATCATAATAGACTAAAAACCTCTACTACGATTCATAAAAATATCACTGTAATTAGGCTGTGGTAGCTCCGGGCAGTTTTTCTCAAATATTATTATAAGTCTTCTAAATGTCTATAATTAATAGACTTGTCCGATAATTATATTCGTAAGATAATCATACGATTTTCACAGGTTTTTCTTGTAGAGTAATTTAAGTTATACACGTAGAGGCAATAAAATCCCAGGGTAAAATCGAGCGTTGTTATTAAGTCACAAGAACATGAAAATTTCGAATTATATGCTTTTTCACCTGTTCTACATTAAGATTTGATGTTGACATTACAAAATGGCGCCCTTTTTGCACAAGCATGGAGGTTTTATAAAGTAACGAGGCACCATAAAGTTCCTACGTTCGAGACTTAATCAATTCTGTAATGGGCACTCCGTACTCGTAAGGCTGGCTATAAAGTCGAATAGGAAATAAATTATACCTAATTGCTTTGTTATAAAATTATTTATGGAGATGTTTGCGTGCTAGCGGAAGCATTGATCGAACACGATTGTAATAATGCAGTAGTTACATACACACACAAATAAAGAATTAAAATAAACCTTCGACTAATACTTTCAGGATAGAAAGAAGGAGAGAAAGAGAGAAGTTTAAGACCTTACGTAGCACGCTCTGTAGCCATTGAAGTCCCATTGTCCAAGTCATTGAATTCCAAAAAAATCTAAAAGGGGATTAAGCTTTTTACTAATTTAAAGCTCTTTTTTATTAAAAAAATATCGCTTAAATATATTAATTGTACTACTTGTTACTTGCTATAAATCTATTTTTCCTATATTATTATTACATTCCATGGATTTTTTTTTTTCTTTAATAAGTTTCATGTAATGAAATCAATAACAATACAAACATTATTCTTCCCATTTTCTGGCTTTACTTTCTTTAACGTTTTATTTCTTCCGTTTTGTTTTTAACAAAAATGCATCCGTTTAAATTTACAGTCGTTTTAATAGCTTAGAAAGCCATTTTTACCGGCAGTTATTATAGTTAAATATCAGGAAAATATATACGCTAAGATGAATTTTAATCTTACGTAACATAAAAAAAATAAACATTTTGGAAACACCTAAACCGTAAACTCTATATTTTATAAACTCGTTACATACGTACATTTAGTAGTCAACTTCGAAAATATTATTTTTAAATATAATAAAAAACATTTTTCAAATTTTATTCCACATAAAATGAAAGTTTCTTAATGGTTTAAAAAAATCAGTTTTTATCTTTGCCTTAATGTGTGAAGCTAAAATTTAAGTTCACTATAAAAATTTTACAATAATTAATCGAATGATACTGACTGGGCAGCAGATAATTTGTGCAACCTATCGTTATTTGTATAAATAAGTAGTTATTCAGCTTTTTGTCGACATTGACATAAGTATGTGGCCTTCCCCGCCTCAGCAATTGTAAGTAGGTCTCTCCATTCATAAAATTTATTGTGCAACGGATTTAAATTTAACTGCATTTAATGTACGATTGCCCATAAATGAATGGACAGGTTAAATTAAACACGAATGTTATCGAAACAGCATAGAGTAAGGCTTGTAATTGCGTTGAAGATATAAATAAATATATTTTACTAACGAAGTAAATAGCTTCTGCTTGAGCATGAAGAACCGCAGTTTCATCTTAGATCTACATAAATAATCATCGTCATACGATCTGTGCTTAACCTTTTTGCGGTAATTTCTCTTATTTGTCCTATGATTACTATAATATCAACAAAACATTTGTTAGAATTTTAAGACTAGAAATATTTCCAAAACGTTTAAACCGTAAGCTTCTACGTAATTTATATCTAAATATATATATTAATACGCGAATCAAATTCTTAGTACCTCTTTTAGGGATATTGCGAGAATGGACAAATGTGGGATTAGGTATTGTTGAGCTTATGTAGAAAAATGACACAGAAAAAAATTACGATCAATGCTTGACTAACGCCGATGCATTTTCTTTACATAATAAACAGACTTGTCCCCCATATTCACTTTATCAATATTTAATTTAGACACTTAAGAAGCGTTTTAGATGGGGGAATTTATAAAGTAAAATAATCAATTTTAAAATAAAATTATTTATAATCCTTTTAATGTAATTTAAGTAAATGTCACATTTATCAATTCGCATTATTTTATTAATATATTATTATTGATATGAAATCGCTTGGCATATTAGACGTTTACGTTTATGTTTAAAAATACATGGGAGTATGTATAATGATTTTGTTTATTAATTTAATTTATATCTGATGCGTATTATACACAAGACATTAGCTTTCTGCATTCGTTTTCTGTATAAAATTTACCTGTGCAAAATTTCACAGTGCTCCGTCCGCTATATTTTTTTAAAAAGTTATACAAATTTTTAATATTGGTGATAATATTAACATTATAATAATATTTTTTTTTGTGTAAACTGAATACATAAACCAATTTGGGAATTATTACGTTTTATGAAACGTTCCATCGTATGCAAGTGGCAAGTTATGTTTTTCTACTCAACGACTAGTTCACCTTGCGTCTCTTGATTAATGGGACTTTAAAAAAATAATAACACAGACAACCATAAAAATTAAGTCTCTTCACGAACACAACGTTGTTACGACATTTATAAATGATTTTGTTGATAGTGAAACTTGATCATTTCCGATTGCACCTTATAATGTCGATACAAAGTATGGTAATCGTACTAGCCGACCTTCGGAACTGTTTCAAATATGAATTAAAAACTATATTTTTGTAATTAATCAAAATTACTCAACCTCACAATTTTCGTGTCGATTTAAAAACGAAACTTGTGATTGCCACATCTTGCATTTCGAGGTCCTGACACCAGTTTCAGAGCGAGCTCAGTCACGAACCAAATAAATTAGGCCATTTACTCTGAACTTTAAATAACAAACTTTAATTGATAAATATTTTAACTTACTTTTAAAGCTTAACTACAACGTGCTAAATCTGCCATTTAACCAATTTAGACGCAATGATAAAAATACACTTTTGCGTAAAGCATATTATACCGTTGCAGAATACTTTTCCGACTCAAATACTGTTGATACTCACGTAGGCTAAAACGAAATAATTGTAAATCCAGATTTGTAAACCAATATTATTTTTGAAAGAGCAACTGCTGAGTTTCTCGCCCGCTCTTCTCAGCAGATATTTTACAGTACCGATGTTATGGTTACCATTAGCTATTGATAATCTTTGGTGTTATCTGTGCCGATTTTGCTTACAAGCTCGAAAGTTCACAATTATGAATTAACTAATTGACCGAGCGAGGGAAACGAGTGAGGTTCACAACAGAGTTTACTAAAAAAATATATTACACATATGTATGTATGTATATGCATGTATATATGTATGTAATATAAGTACATTTTTTAAGTTTATTGGGCATCAAAATCGGTTCAGTAGTTTATAAAATATTTAAATTTCAGCAATCGCGAGGTCCAACTTCTCGGCGAACTACTCCTATTATAAATGTTAAGTGAACTTGTTTGTTTATTCGTAACAATTATTTTTTATTTTATTTCCGTCTACAGCAAATCGAAAATCAATCTTGAATCACTTTAATGTGGAATAGACCAAAGTAGGCATTGATTCTTTCCATCAGGTAAATTGATTGCTTGTTTATACCACCTTCTACATAAAAATGTTTCAAATTGTACATTTTTAATTCATGTTCTTAGAAAGGATAGGGATAATGCAGCTCGTAAAATATGGCCGCCTCATAGGCCAGGTAATTACGCAAGTCTAGGCACTCAGAGTCACGTAGTTTTCAATGCCTCTAGGTCAGCGCGCATCTAGTGTAGGCGGGGCTTAGTTCGCACTGACGTCCGATTGGCGGGAATAAGGTTGCATTTCACTGCGCCGATAGGAATGTTAAAGAGGATTTTCACATCGGTTTTGACTCACCCTGTGTCCATTTGGAAGGCCGGACGCGTATTAAGATTCTAATGAAACAGATTGCACGTTTCAAATATCGATTATGGATTCGTTTTTAGTCGATTGTGTTGACATTAGAGAAGCAAATGACACCTGATGAGGACTTTCACGAAAATGTCATAGAAACTTTTGTTTGTTATTTTTTGTCTTTAAATTATTGATTTGGTTATTTTTACCAGTATTTATCAAATATGTAATTGATTTAATTCCTTATAATGGTCTAAGAATCAAACTGTAAGTGCTTAAATTAGGTATAGTCGTTAAAATTGTTTAATCTTTTTTAAGATATACTGGTAGGTAACCACTAGTAATCTGTAAAGAAAGTAACTAAATACTGTTATTTTTTTAAAAAGTTTTTCTTTAAAAGTATTTAGCATTGCTTTTTTCGAAAAATAAATAATATTAATGAGAAAATAGGCTATGGTGTCAAGTGAATGCAACTAGAAAGAACTAAAGAAAGTTTGTGATCTTAGTTAAAATTAAATAATTGTCTAAGTGGTCTATTTTTTGCCCGATTGCTCTGGTCATGTTAAAATATCTAAGAATTTAATATTTAACGTTCGCTCAATTTATTTAACAAGAAGGTCAGCATAATTCTATTGTTTAAAGCGAACAATATAAAAGAATTCAAGACAAAAGATTAGAAAAATTACCATATGCCAGCGAATGGCGCCATATTGCTCATTATAATACGTCGATTGATAAACGACCACAAGAATGTGGTGTCCATAATAAACACATTATGCTAAATGTTTTGGACGCGCTTTAAGACATTCCGAAGGGGCAATCAAACATTTCTAACGCATAACGTAATGCCAACGGGCCATTAGCAAAATATATTCTTGTACAAACTAGAAACAATAAAATTGTCTATGCTTCACTGAAGTGTCATTTAAAAAGATTTCGTAAATTATGCCCTACTCGATTTTTCCCGCGATTTTATCTGCATGGGATTCAGAATTGTATAGAAATTATTACATATATATATAAATACACTATCGTATGTTATTATTTATTTTTTATAGACAAAAGTTGCCACCTCTCGCCTATGGATACAACAACCGAAGAGTTGTTCGAGCCTTGGCAAAAATAGGTTATTAGTTAGAAGGGAATGGGAATGTATTCCTGATTGGGAAGGGAAAAAGAGTGGCAAAGAGAAGGATAAAGATTTGCCATCCAAAGACTCCTGAAAGCTAGAAGATTTTTTCAAACTTCAGGTGTTGGTGTCCTTGTCGATCGGCATATAAACAAACTTGTTTATAAAATGTTTTACACTACCTCCTGTAAAATATATGTCACGTTTACCCTTAATACGTCTAGTGGTTTTTCGTGATTTATTGTATTAGAGAAAAAAAATACTGGTTCGGAAAAAATCAATTTTTTGCAATAATTTGGTACTTATTAAATAATCACATTTTTACCTAGTTTTTTGTTATCTTGTTAATGTGAAAGTTTTTGTTTGTTACTGCATCGTGGAAACACGGATGAATGGATTTCAATGAAATTTGACACAAATAGTTTATAAATAAAAAAATATAACGAGGGTGAAACCGTGAGGCACAACTAGTCATGTATATTTTCATATATATATAT
>DWHK01000267.1:0-15411 GCA_018247855.1 Graphium androcles | reverse complement strand
ATATCAAAATCGAAATGTATTTTATTCACCGCCTCTGAAAAAATAAATTTGTTCGTACACAAACTTTAAAAACATATTTAAGATCCTTGAAAGAAGTAACAAAATTCAGTATTGAGAATTTACAGTGAAGATATGAATAGAAGCTTAATACGCACGAAGAGCGGTACAAGCATATTTTTATTATAAATTCAAGTCAAATTGCAATTTTTCCCCATTCAATATGGCGGGAATCCCCCGCCTTTTTCCACGGAACTGTCATTGACATCTGACGCCATATTGAAGTCGCCGCAACAACCGAATGATTGCTTACCGTTGCTATTTGCTAATATCACTTCTAAGCCACCACTTTGGTGATGGATAAGTTAGAAAAAACAAATTACTATTATCTAGTATTATAATTTGATATATAAATATTAGCTGAACCAGCAGACGCTGTCTAACCCCCTTAAATTCCGAATTTTGTGATTTGCAATAAAAATATTGTTTTAATTAATTAATTGTCAAACGACAGAGAAAAATGGAGACAGTTGAAGGAGGCATTTAATAAACTAATCGATGAAAATTAAATTTTATGCAATTAATTGACCGAGCGACCGAAGCGAGTAAGGTTTACAAATACAATAAGGGCGAAAATGCATTTTATGCATGTATGCATGTATGTATGTATGTAAGGATGTGTGTATGTATGTACGTTTGTAACGCGATAAAGCTCGAACCAGTTTTCCAATTTAAATGAAATTTAGAATATATATACGTAATATAAGTACAATTTTTAAAAATTGATACAACAGATATCGAAATAAACGTAAAAAAATTACCGCGAGGTCCGAGTTCGTGGCGACTACTACAATATGATTACTACAATTTTACACATTTATAATAATTATGTGATTATGACTATATATCGAATGTAATTAACTATATTTTAATTTTAAGGAAAATATTATTATTTTATTTCACTTTTATGAATGTCGGAATAAAGCCTATTATTATTATAATAAAATTATTGAGATCATTAATCGTGTTAAAAATATGGTATATTTTACAAACCACTTTAGAAGTTGTAGTGTCCTTCCGTCACAATACATCAACAGTAAAAACTTTCATAGTATTCGATGTAAATCAAGTGCATTAAACCTCAAGCTCCATTTTTATTTCAACGTTATATTAAAGTGTCTAATAAGGTATTAACATTGTTTTGGTTCAAATATACTTTTTTATTGCGGAAGGGGTTAGGAGGAAAAATTACAACCGACTCGTTAGTGACTTTAATTGTGAACCATTGGAATCGTTGCTCTTCACCTGTAAGAGCGGTTTAAAATTAAACTAAGGGTGAGGACACATGAACTTTATTATTACTCCAAAACTGTTTTATAACTACGAATATATTTCGAGTAAAAAAGATAATTAAAACTGGTTCATTATTTTAAAGAAGATTATAAAGATACATCTTTATCACAATGGGACCTTTTGAAATTCAAATAATTCATCGTGCATTTAAAATTAAACGATATGCTTCTATAACCACAACTTGAAGATTGTGCAGTTAATAAATAATAACGTATAAATTAGATTCAGAGTCAAAAGGTTTTAAATAGAATTAATAAATTTTTAAAAATGACAGGTTATCCGTACAATTAGTTTTTTTAAAGGAGGAAATGAGCTTACGGCCAAAGGAGTTGATAGTTCGGCAACAGCACATATCGAAACATTAATACTAAAATATTTTTTGTCTATCCTCTAAGCCCTCGAAAATGACTTGATATGAGACTATGACATTCGATGCAAAATCATGAGCAGAGAATTTAAGGTTTAAAGAAATAAATAAAAAAATCGATGTATATTAAATTAAATTTATCATTTTTATTTATTATTGATCAATTTTTTGTACCCTCAGCAAAGCGGGCGGATAACAGCGACTACTATAAGAATAAATATTAAATCAGATGTCATTTTAAACTTTTATTTTGTAATCTGCATTAAGGTGGTATCACCTTTAGCCAAGTTTTCGGAAGAGGACCGCAATCGGCACGGAGCGGCTTTATCGTCTGTGACCGAGCTGATTGCTGCTTTCCAAAGAGCGGTTTTAATTTCGCCCCAAGCCAAGGCGACGTGGACCCAACCGCCCGTGACTGCACTCCGTTTTATTAGCAATAAAACGTTTTAGCGGCCCCGATCGTGATTTGTTTGAAGTCCGAACACAAAATACAAAGTTGAATGACGAAGATGTTTTTATCAAAGATAAGATGGGAATCCTAACTATCTCACTTGTGATTATGCTGTAATAGAAGGTGCCGCGTTTAAATTTAACGTAAAAATGATAAAGTCGAACAGTAATTCTGATACAACAACTTATCAATGAATCAATCAATGAATCAACTTATCAACAGAACAACTTATCAATGAATGAATGAACTCGCATTTAACAGTTATTCTGATAATAAGACGCTTTTCTTATCTATAACACCAAATGACACACTGACTTAATGTTTAATCTATATTACATATAATAAGATTTTGGATAAACAAAGACTCCGTATCTTCACAGTAGTGTCAGTGACTATCCATTACATACTACATAGTACTAACAAACACATTTACTTTTAATAATTAATACGCAACAACCGAAAGTTTTGAATAACTATCTGTTTTCAATTTCAAATCGAGCAAAAGTTCTTTACCATTCAAAATTCTTACATGCACTGTTTTAATACGTCGCTTAATCAAATTAGAAGATGGCTGTCTCCTCTGAGAGGCAGGAAATATTGCGAAGAGCAGTAAACTCCCTAACTAATGGTGTAGCAATCGATATTGAAGTTTTTTTGCGGGCCCCCGGGCGACAGACAAATTGTCTTGCGAGGAGAAATTAATTTGACAAGTCCGCGATCCTTCCCGGACGCCGGCGTTCATTTGTTCGGACGGGGAAAAATGCGTTTTTGGCTCGGGTCCGTCTAGTTGGCAGTACCAGGAAACTATTATTTAATATCCCTTTGTAATAAGTTGACAACTTGTCCTGAGTAATGTTGATTGAGAGGTCAGTCTCAGAGGGGTTAGTAATATACCATCAGGAGAAGTCAGCTACCAATCTTAAATTAATACCACCATCTTGACTTCAGTAAGTGAATGCGCGATCCAATATGTAAATTATTTATGAATAAAGGAGTGGCTCAAAATGACAATAAATATCATTTACTCGATGTCATTGATTCTTATGAAAACAAAACCTTTTCCTCAAGCCACTCCGCCGTGAAACAATAAAAGGGAAACGTCAAAATCAAAGCAACTTAGCTCCCTTAATGCGCAAACAAGGAGCCGGCAGTTCGGCTATCACCTATACATGGACATAATGACATCAGGAAAAACATCGCGCGAGGGAAATATCCCGACGCCGATACGGAGGGGAGTTGGATTTATGATGATCTGATGGCACAATCGAATCAAATAAAGCGTCTATATATCAATGTCCGCACGAGGTGAGAACTGAGGCGCTTCTCCCGATTCTCTTTTATTTATTTTCGCAGCGTAAATCTCTCGTGGAGATGTCGAAGACTAGGCCGAGTCTGTTGACTGAATAACCGATCGACTGTATAAATGCTGTTGTCGAAATGTATTTAGCGGACGTTTTAAAACTTCAAAGCGAAGATTTATATTCGAGAACAATGTTTAAACTATTGAAAGAAGTATGATAACTCCCACTGACTTACAAATATCAAAGACAAATTTACCTATTACTATATAGTTAAAATTGTCTTAGGTATTACCTATAAACTTATTATTATGACATTCTTTCATTTTCTTATGTGCTACTAATCAACTTAAACTAACACTTGTTACTGAAGCAGTCTGCTTATTGTTTTTAATTTTGAAGCTATTTTTAAAATTTGTCCAGTCATTTTTGAGCAGTCACAAAGAACCTAATAATATTTTTATGGATTTGTACAGCTGATTGTTTACATTTCATACAAAATGCTCAGTGTCATCGACTAACTCGGAATTTATTTATTGAGCACATGAACATGTACTGCGTGGTAATTTCCGATCTAAACATCGTAACCAGATTTGCATTATATGTATTTTTCTCAATTCCCGCCTTGCTGCTAAAGAAAGCGAAAAACAAAAGAGAGATGGCCACACAGCGCAAGCAACGTCTTACTCCGAGCGCGAAGTGAGCACGTGCTAGTACAGCATGTAGACGAAATGCTTGGTTTCAATTAACAATAATACGATAAGTCGGATAATGAGAGGTTGCGTGGATTTATCGGCGGATAACCGACAATTAAACGTCTTTGTTCGTGCGACGCGGCGACGACACCGCGGCACCGCCCCGAAGCGACCTCACAAAATGCTCAGCGGATCTACGAATACAACATTTAATCTTAACGGATTCCACATTTAAATAACAAATTTAAGATAACTTTTAACAGAAAGTACAGCAAATGTCGCAGAACCTCTATTTTTAATTACTAAATGCATTTTCTCAAACGTACTTATCAGATGCACCTATACTGCCGCTCACTAGAGTCGACTAGCAATTGCATAAGTAGTACAGGATACATAAGGAAGAAAAAATACAAATGCTATAGATACTTATATAAAAACGATCAAACGATGATAGAACGAAACAAATATATGAAAAACCAACTAAAGCAATTACAATAAGGAAAATAAAGATGTTTAATACGTAAGAGTAGTGAATTGTTTCAACAAATTTAAAGTTTTTCGAAATAACGCTCACTAAACCATTACTAAAACCTATACTCTCGTATACTTTGACTTAATCGTTTACCTCCTCCAATCCGCGATTCATGCGCGTGACTCCGAGTCCGTTTGATTCGTGCATCGCCTTTTGAAGGCCAACACAACGAGACAAAGGGCGAAGACAAAAAGTCCAGGCCTCACAAGACGATACATCGCGTCACATTGTTCAACTTTGGCCCGAAACTTCCCCAAACAAAGGATAAAACGAGTAAACACATCTTAAACATTAATCAACTTCAAGCAGTTCAAAAACCTAATATAAAATTATGTGACTTGTATTGGTTTCTTCTACTTCAATGACAGTAACGAAAACCTAAGAATATATTTAGATTGCAAGGCATTACTAAATGTTAAAACGTTCCATAGAATAAAATTTAATCAGTCCCCTTTTTGAACACTACCGCCATTTCGATGTCTAGACAAAATGTAAATAATCGTACTAACTTTACTATACTCCAATGTTAAAACACTTAAGTATATCTATTACATTATACGCATTCGTAAACCCGTTGTTTCATCAAATATCAAATCAGTTTTCAACTCGTGTTCATATCGGACGCCATCTTCATCACTCGTTACCTCCTCATGACTTGTAAGATATTTTATATGTCACAAATCATTTTCGGTTACATCAATGCTTATCTGTAAGATATTAAGGGTGTTTATAGATTGCTGTAGCAGAATTTAATATAATGTAAGAGGTGGATTTTGTAAATTCCCGTTAAGTGCATGAGGATTAAGGTTGGAATTACTATGTAACGGGTTCAATCCGGCGAGATGTGGCGCACGCTATGCGTCAATAAGCTCTCATGTCCTCCATTCATGAGTCGCAGTCATTCACGTCTGATACTGATTCTTGATTTGAATAAAAGTCCGTAGTCCATTCATTGCTTGTGGCAAGTACGCTGTTAGTTTTTGTAAGGAACACGTGGCCCCTACTGCGTCATGCTTACTCCGATCAAATCAAAGTCATCAGACGTATGTTACCTAATATTGTGGGTTGAATGATTACGTTTTTGTATGTCACTGCAAAGGCACCGAAGGTCACCGAAAAGGCATTCGAAAAATTAAAAAACATTGAGCAAAAAATAACATTAAATGCCTTAAAAGTTTTGGTTCCCTTCAGTATTTTCTATACTGTTACATTTTTTAAAAGTTGGTAGTAATATGTAGTATATATCGTCATATATCGCTTAAAACTATAATGTCACCCCATAGCAGACCTTTTCCCATATTAACCTGTGATAAATGTGGAAAAATATCTAATTTGGATGAATAATGATAAAACAATTTACATGGTGGATTTAAAATATAGTAATTTTGCATTACGCGACATATCACCCGGAGAAAGCTATGTACAAGCGTCGACGCGCGAGCGATTTGTAATCACGGGTCGACTTGTCATGCGAGCGCGCAGGCACGGGCCGGGATGTGATTAATATGGCGGCCACACCTCAACCCAACCCCTCGCTATGCTAATGCCAGGGCCTTTGTCTCCGGGCACGTAGACCCACGCATCCTGCGAGTGGGCACGAAAAAACCGTCAATGTCTCTTGCAACAGCCACGAAGTCACAACATCGATTTATGAACGCTATGATTAAGTTGGAGATGAAAATTGCTCCTTTGAATTATTTATACGATAACTGTGATTATCGACGGAGCTAAGGACGGTTTATTACACGGTTCGTTATTCGTAATGGTCGCCGCATAGGCCACTGGTGTTCAGCCGGCAAAAAGCCTTTTTATGACGCTTATGCTCCTCACCGGTTGTCTGCGTTATTAATACGTTAACTTTTTATCGGTGAATAAGTATGATAAGTTAATATTGTAGTTACAACCATCTTAATAAAGTAATAGATGACATTTTGGTATTTAATGTATTCTTAGCTAAGCGGATTTTAAACACAAAGTATAATTTTATTGTAAGCTAGATAATTATTTTTGAAAATTAATAATATATAGAAGCACTATTACTCTTACCAAAACGTATGTAAAGGTTGACAAGTTGAATCATAGTAAAGCCAAACAGGGATTTGGCAACAACAGAATTTACGATCCGCCAACTGCTCCATTGTCAACGTGAATAAGGCACATTTGCTATAATTACCATCGTCCCCAACAATCCGGTGTATTAGCTGCGTCAGTTTTGAACACGAGGCCTAGTAAGATCCCTGAGGCAGTCTTCCGCTTATTTATACATTGTTGTTTTGATAGTAAGTTCACTCCGAATAGTACAAAAAGAAAGCAATGGATGACGCTGTGATGAATATACACGAGTAAAGAAAGTAAGGGCAACAGGCAACGGGTGCCAAACCTATGATTACAGCGTTATTAACAGAGGCGAACAATGGCGGCCAAAAACGGTGCAATATATTTAAGGCAATCCAGAAAGTTTTCTAATAAAATATAAATTGACGTATAATTTAATTGTAACGTAAAATGTCGCGATAAAATTATATTCGTCTTTCATTATTCATATTTATGAATATCGATTAATAAAAGGCTTCAAATATTTTATATAAAATAAATCATATTCCTTGAAATTGAAAACTAAAATTAAAACACTGGCCCAATTGTGAAGCGATACATTTCACTTCATCGTCTAGTTTTTTTTTTTAAATTTAACACAAAAAAAAATGGCCTATTTCTGAAGTGAAAAATAGCCGATACTTCGTAGAATCGGGAGCAGATCTATGATTAGATCGCGAGCGATCGTTACCATTGTCGAGCCAATAAAATCATCCCTGATTGATGAAGTCAAACGCTTTTTTAACGTCAAAACTCGTGCGCCCATTTAATGCGGACAAGAAACGGCCCGAGCGGGCAACAATGGGTGCTTTTTTCACATCGGGCCGAGGCCTCTACGCGATCATCGATTACTTTTTTATCGTCGAAAATATCAATAAGCTGTTTACGCCCACTGTTAATTCCGACGTTGGTAGAATTGAAACTTGACACGTGTTACGGGGCGAAAATAATTTCGTGGGTGCGTGATGGTGCGCTTTTGGCACTTTTGTTTGTTTCTTTGGCGCAACGCGTCGAGTGCCTCGCCTCGGGGAGGCGTTTAGTGCGTGACTGGCGATTTTTTATTGCCTTCCAATTGAAAAAGTGGATGGCTCTAAGAAGTGCATCGTATAACACCTGACGTCGGCGCTATCGCACCATCTTCCCTTTGCGTAGACCGAAATTTTCTACGAAAATAATTGCATCCAATTTCGCTAAGTAACGGCCGAATGCATGCAATGTATTATTACTGTCAGTTGGAACAAAATTACGGATGTACGTCATAATTTCAAATGTTTACGGACGGTTAGAATGTAACGTATTTCTTAGATTCCATGGCTCGTTTAAATAGAACTTTATAGCGCGATGCTCGGTCAATTTGTTCTACAAACATGGTAATGCTGATTGAATATCAATACGGGCATTTAGAGGACCCACGAAGACATTTATGAGGGCCGTTTACAGTTATAAAAGACAGTGATTGTATCTAATATATTTTCAATTACCCGCTCTGCGCGGAGGTAACTTTCTCGCTCGGCCGGGGCTTCGTCTCGTTACGGCGGGTTCACACGGCCGGTGCGCTCCCAAAACATTCAATAACATAACTTACAGCTCGAAAACGAGCCTTCAAATTACACAAAACTGACAGCTTTAATATTTGCCCTAAGCCACGGCGCGCGGACGGGCAGAACACCTCATGCTGAGCTTTTAATTTGTTCCATGCATCCTTTCACGTGGCGTTTTTCTGTGTAGTGTTTTGTTTGTAAGCGCGCTGTGATCGATCGTTTGCCCGCTTTTTTAGCTTGTTTAATTTTGGAAGGTGCGCCGCGGTTTCGCTAAGTCATTAGTGTGTTGTGCTGAGCGCTGCCCGCGCTCGCTGTCGTCCTTTTTCTCGTTGTGTTTCGTTTTGTTCCCGCCGAGTTGGCCCTCATTGTTTATGTTCGTAATGATAACAAATTAAATGGTGACATGGACCTTTATATATACATATATATTTTATTATGGAATAAAAAACTTGTCACTAAATGTAAATGATAAGGTAAACAAACATGTTTGAAGATTTTTTTTAAAGACAAAGGTTGGTAAGCGAGCAGACTGTTCACCTGATGTTAAGTGATCCCGTCGCCCATGGACTCACACAACATCCGAAGAGTTGCGAGTGCGTTGCTAGCCCTAGAAATTGAATAAGACATGTTATAGGGTAGGATGGATCAGGATTATATTAAGGATTCTGAGGGGAAAGTAGTGAGAAAAGAAGAAGATAGGAATGGCTATCCGACAACCCTAAGAGCCATGCATACGTTATTTTATGCTGGCTGTGTGAAGGGTGGTATTACCACCTCGGGCGACCGCACCCGTAGAAGTGCAGCAAATGTTATGCTCTACCACCTGGAAAAGATCTATTAGTAAGCACTAGAAATAACTAAATAGTGTTACAGCGAAATAGTACTCTTTTATTTCCACGGCCTCAACACCATTACACCAATCAATGATGCGGTTCTGCTAAGTCACGCAGAATAGAAAAAGCAGCCCCTCTTCCACTCTTCCTTAGCAACTTCCTCTGCACGTTTTACAATCAGACTTTAAAAGAATACTTAACTCAAGTCACACTTACAGTATCTTCTTCTTCCTAGTCTTATTCCCAAATTAGGGTCGGCTTGTAACCCAACCAAATTTTACCTGATTATCACTTTTTACACGGAGCGACTGGCATCTCAACCTAAAGGGATACACTGAATTCGAAGGAAGGATTAGTTGTCAGGACATTTGAAGACACTGACATCTTTTAACGATCGTCAAAGATCATCTTGAAGACGGGGACCGACTTTTTACATGCCCAGCATAGATCTTAAAATTCAGGCAATCAGGTAATCGGCCCGTATTGCTCTAACCCAACTAAAAAAACAACAACTCAAAGTCATTGTCCTCCCACGGGATTCGAACCCACGACCTCACGGTATATAAAGCAAGGGCTACTAGGCTAGGGTGGCAGTCAAGTCACACTTACAGTATGAAATTATCTAAACGCCATCTCTAAAATATGACTGAATACCTCATTGACCGAAAGGAATGCAGTGGTGTAAGTACTTTTGATTTATGCAGGTCCTCTGAGAAGCTATGTTTTGCACAATCCCTGGCTTATATACACTTGAATAAATACGTTAAACAAATTGTTTCCAAAATTTCTTCATAACAGCAATCAAGCTTAATCAAGTCACTATAAATTCCAATCACCGTGTGGAAACAAACCGAAACGATAAACGTTTTAAAGCCGTTACGCAGAAATTTTCACCTGTAAATCAAAGTTTAATCTTCCTTTAACCGCATTCGTGTTGCGAGGTTAAAACGCGATCGATTAACGTGCGATAACTCATACGCTTTCACCGAAAACCCATAAATATCCGCAACGGAGTGTCGAGTGTCATGAGGAAATGTCAATGGTCCCCGGGTGATGGATTTCGCGGTAAAAGTTCAATACGGCCGTCGTAAATCGCTGAAACTACTCTACGCGCCCCAGAAGTCGAAAACCATGTCTATAATAGAATACCTTTGTCTGTACACACAGATAGTTCTTCCATAAAAATGATGGCAACCAGCTGCAAAATTACGATTTGACCTCGACTCGTTTGTAAAAAAAATTATATTTCAATTACGGATCATATTTTGACATTTAATTTTTTTTATAGGAAAAGTTGGCAAGCGAGCAGTCGGTTCACCTGATGTTAAGTGATCCCGTCGCCCCTGGACACACACAATATCCGAAGTTTGCATGTGCGTTGCCTTGACAATTGAATAAAACAGGCAAAAGGATAGGGTGGATCAGATAGAGGTAATTGGATATTTTTATATTAAATTTTAGATTAAAGTTAATGAAATTTTTATCAATCGATCTTTTATATAAATATTAATTGTTGTTCTTTCTTCTTCAACCCATTTCCCTTAAATATGAATATTAAATGCGGAATTTGTTTTTGTTATGGAAACATATCACAAAAGAAGTGTCAAGCTAATCAACACTCTGCAACACCTTTATATTGATATCGCGAGTGTAAGTAGTATAGTAAGTAAGCGGGATTACTTAACATCACGTGCACCGTCTGCTCGCTTGCCAACCTTTCCTATAAAAAAAATGTCGCATATATACCAAAGAATCTTTCCCGAACAAAATAAAATTTATCATAGAAATTGTGAATTATAAAACTTCTTCGGTCAGATACTTAATTACTTATTTCTTTGTCATTTATTCCTTTTTTGTTAATCTCCATTCCTCATGAACCTATACAGAAAAAAATTCTATTTCCGAATGATTTTTTTGGGATATGCCTTTTTTAATAAACAAACAAATTTTCAATTTTATTTTATTAGTATAGATTTTTTTAGAGTATTGATCTTAAGTTGATCTAATATTTAATCATCTCGCCCACGGATTATAATACCCGGAGTACATATTCAAAAGCTAAGGTTTCATTTTTTAAACCATATAACGTATAGTGCCGTCAAAGCTATGTAAGATTAACCTATCTTACAAAAAGATCTCTAACAGCTTTTAAAGCTGTCAGTGTAACGGTTCATAAAACTTGTACGAGGCATCTGTTAAAATAAAAACATTAAATAACAAGTCTTGGTTCAATTTGCTAACAAAATTAGTGGTGATTTAATTATTAAAATAAGTAAAACTTTTTACGGCACATACTATCATTCGGCCAAAGTCAAAATTCTTTATTTCGATTTAGCCTTTTTTAAGCTCTTACGAACGTCAAAAACTACCACCGGTTCGGAAACTAGACCAGTCCAGAGTAGAAACGGCAAGAAACTCTGCGGTCTTGCCTTTTTTTAACACATAATTGTGTACATTGCATCAGTTTAATAATTACATCATCTGAATTTGATCAAGCAGCTGCCAGGGTATTTGCAAGTGCAGATTGTGGCGGAATTACTTCCACACATCTTGGTCCTCAATGTATTGTTGAACAGAGTAGTAGGCTTTTTTTATTATCGTTTAGTAGCATCAAAATATCATAGAGCAGATAACGCAACTTATAGATTAAACAAAAAAAACAAAGTCAATCTGGTCTTGAGCCGTTTGCAGGCGCCAGACCTCCATCCCGCGCGAACGTCGGCGTACACGCGAACTATTTGCAACGTATGAAACATCGCGCGCGGAATAGCCGCTATATTGTGCGCACTCCATCATGCGCGCTGAGAGCTCAACAGATACTGCCGAGGGATGTGCCGCGTCGCTTCGTGTATCGATGTTTTGTTTATAAGTTAGTTTAAGATGGCTTTCTGATTGAATATATAAATCATTTATAAGTATGCTTTCATTATAAGTATACTTTAAGGAACGTTGTGACATGTAGATTTTTTTAAGTGAAAACGCAATGTTTGTATTTTTGAATGATAGAAACATTAGCAATCCACAAAAGTCGATTAATAATAAAGATAAAGAAATTGATTAAACCCAATACTTGATTTCAGATAATATTTGGAATTTTATTAATATTATTTTTTTTCTTTATTACAGTAAAAACAAAAATAGATTAGAAGCAACTGAAGGGTGTAAGTGTCGCAAATATGAGTTTATCAGTGCAGACTACTTATTTGTGCCACTTTCTATGGAGACATTAGGTCCGTGGGGTCCAAAGACAAATAAATTTGTCAAAGTATTGTTTTCTAAGGTAAATGTAGTAACTGGCAACAAGAGGGCTGGTTCTTTTCTCGCGCAAAAGTTAAGTATAACTATTTGGCGAGAAAATGTAGCCAGCGTTCTTGGCACCATGTTGCGCGGAGTAAGTTTATTCGATTTGTAGTTAGTTTAATTCTCCTGCTTTGTAAATATATTAAAATAAAAAATGTCTACAGTCCGTCAGTAAAGAACCTAATAACACTTAAAGCGCTATCTTCTACAGAGGTTTGACATCTACACGGAGATTAGTTTCAGAGTACATTGCGTTATAATCTGAACAAAAAATCAAAACGTCCATATTGCGACACATAATCAAACGAAATTTGACCAAACACGCCTGTTATATTGTTTTCTTTGTTTTTCAAACGCTACAAAATTCTGAATCAATTATCTTTATTTTTTCAGGTAGGAATACAAGCTGCGACACCCGAACTTACGGCTTAATATCTGCCAATCGATGTTGACAATGAAAGTACAATTCTAGTTTAATTTTAAACGAAATTTACACAAGCACATCACTAGCTCAGCGGCCTACACGTCGATTCGATGGTGTCGACACGCGGCGCAGCACTAGGGGGCCTCACGCGTCGCGATACGTCGCTTGTAGCTCGTAATTTAAAATCCCTGATTTATAGTCGAACAGTAGCATTAAATTTGTAATCGCATATTGATTTACAGCGGCGATAAGGCAGCGCCCGGGGCATTCTGGGAACGAGCGACAGTGCTCTATTGCGAACGCTCGAAATTGCCTTCCCATGTGGGCAGACTGGGATACGGCCGATATTCTAGCCTGAGTATGGAAATGGCAACGTTTCACCGTTCGAATGCCAGTTTCAACTGATTGTTCTAACGGTATACAATATTACATGACAGGGCACTACATCATATCCTCAAGTCGTGAGTGTCGCCATTGATTTGGTCACCATGTTAATGGGTGCCATTTAGATAAAACTAGGCTCACGCCCGATGTAATAATTATTTAAATTAAAATTATACGTATTGGAATAATTAATTAATTAAAGAAATATAGTTGTAATATTAATCTGTCATGTGCGGTCATGAAAACACTACACAATTGTAAATAAAAATTGGTCAATGGCAAGGTGAATTCGCACACGAGGAGTTCTGTATCGTTAATGCGTTGAAACACCTTACTTGTTGCCCCCTTTCAATTTTAATTTTATTTTGGTTTTATTAATAATTTTGTAGCAGCAACAGACAGAAACTGATTATAAAAATTTTAAGTCTATGCCTATTATGGTTTAAAAGTAACAGCCATGTGACCGATAGACGGACGGCGAAGGCTTTGTAATAGGATTCGCACCCTTTGGACGGAACTCTAAAAAAAAAGGCTACAAAAATATTGGCAACAAAAATGTCCCTCTAATCGAATTTTAGTCATTGTAACCTAACGTTTTATTTCTACAGAAACATTTAGAATTGAGAAAGGAAAGGAATAAAAGAAAAAGGTATGGGGACAGTAACTGCCAATCCCAAATCTCATCAAAATTAATTTAACTTTTGCCAGCTAGCTTATGGTGGTGGTACATCTCAGGCCAATAAATGCAGCAAGAGATATAAAACATTTTGCTCCACCTGTTACTTCAAAACAGATGAAACAGATATCCTTCACGACTGGAGGATCATCAGGCGCGGAACTGACATATTTAACGGCACATAGATTATCTTACTTTTCAAAAATCAGACGATTAGCCCGTATTTCTTTTTATTTTTTTTAGGTGGTAGAGCATAACATCCTTCATACAGCTTTTGCTGCACTTCTACGGCCGCGCTCGCCCAGGGAGGTACCACCACCCTTCACAGAGCCAGCATAAAATAAAGTATGCATGACCCTTGGGGTTGCCGGATGGCCGTTCCCATCCTTTTCTTTTCCCATTCCTTTCCCCATCAAATCCTTAATATAATCCTATCCCATCCTACCCGTTAACTTATTTTATCCAATTTCCAGGGCTGGGAGAGAATTATATACATATATACCGAATACATATTTCATGCTTTTTGAGTTACATGTAATCTAATCTCCAGTCGATGACAGGCCCAAATAGCTAAATAAAAAAAATTATTCGAAACCACGTACTGGCGAAACTTAATTTTGGAGTAGTGCCCGTTGCTGCTACTGCTTCATAGGGTTATTAGCAGTAAAAGTATTAATTAAAATTGTTTTGTTTATTCCTTAAATTAAATTTATCCGTTTACTTTTCTTCGTTTTTTGTTATTAATCTCTATTTTAAGTTTAGGAATGATTTAATAAAATATATGTGTTAAATGTTTCATATGAAGACGTTCAGTATTCCAAATCAGGAAATTTATATTTAAAACTTACTACATAACACATATGTCTCACAAGAAATTCGTTAGATCAAAGTTTATAATTTTTAAGCATTATGATTTACGCCACAACATTTTAAACCGTGGTGAATATCGTTTCATGATCAATTAGCTATTGCGTTATTTATTATTAATTATTTATTAATTTATATATCAAAAGCATATGAGAGACGAAGGTGCAAAAATATAGTATTTACACCTTTATTTTCAAATGCTCTTTATTACTTTGCAGTACGTAGTATATACGTATGTATGTATGTTATATAACGCATATGATCCCTGGTGGGATTTTTATGAGATTCTTAATTTGTTATTTATATTTTGTTTCATTTGTTTAGAGGCATTGGTGCCATTTAGAAAATACAACATAACAATATTTTTCATGTTGCTGTCTTAAAAAGGTTTGGAGTAAGTCTAAAAGGTCCTTCAAAGGGAAGGAAATATATGTATGTATGTACATAGAGTGAAAAAAACATTCTGTTATCTCACAGGTCGGTTTATTTTATCGTACGTCAGCTTTGTGTAAGGTAGTAGGTACCTCTCTGGTCAGGGTCTCTCTAGTGCATCTTTGAATGTATCACTATAGTGCTTGTAAATTTTATCGAAAACTAGA
>DWHK01000266.1:0-15416 GCA_018247855.1 Graphium androcles | reverse complement strand
TATAACAACCATGCATGTAAGTTGTTTTTTCAACCGATTTCAAAAAAGGAGGAGTTTCTCAATTCGACTGTATTTTTTTATGCTTGTTACTTAGAAAACTTTTTACTGAGTGAACCGATTTTTATGATTCTTTTTTTATTTGAAAGCTGGGGCTTTTGGTGTTGTTTCATTAAAATTTGAATAAGATCTGACAAGAATATCTTAGAATATTTGTATCACTTTTCAAGTATTTCGGTAATTTGCTACAATTATTATCACAAGACTAAATTTATTTTATCTCCAATTAAGAAAAACGGTTTTGAAGTATTATTAGGACCGGCAATGTTACTTATGTTTTCTTATATTTATGGAAGATTGTGGGGTTGATGAGCGTGACAGAAGTATAGGCGTATGACAGCATAGATCGCACGCATTGTGGTTGAGGGAAATTTTGATTAGTGATGATTGATGGTGATAGTGATCGGATACAAAAGCGGCTCTTTTTCTTACATTGTTATGTTGGTAGCTAGTATCATGTATATATCAAGTATCCGGAAAATACCTTGATTTGATTTTATTTATTATATCATCCCAAGCAGGTGGTAGCATCCAACCATCTTCTGTATTGAAATTTAGATGTTTATTTATTACAGTAGCTTCGTGAATCATACGTGGCAGGTACCGTTGTTCTTTTGTGAGGTTTTTGTATATAGGATATGATAAGCTATATCATATCGGATGTAATGGTTAGGCCCTTTTAGAGTATGTTCACAAACTGTTGACGTGTTTTGCCTATTATTTTTAATATAGGCTATGTGTTCCTTCACCCGGATTTTTATAGCTCTCTTTATTTGACCTACATGGGAGAGACCACATTAACAATCAAGCTTCATACTCGTGGATCTAATAGAGGGTATCTATAAGGTGGTAGAGCATAACATCCTTCATACAGCTTTTATTGCAATTCTACGGCCGCGCTCGCCCGGGGAGGTACCACCACCCTTCACAGAGCTAGCATAAAATAAAGTATGCATGGCTCTTGGGGTAAAAAAGAAAAAAGAGGGATATTGTACTTGACAGGTGGTAAAAGTGGAAAGAAACTATTGAATTAGGAATTGAGAGCACATATCTAAAATTTTACTTTAACTAATTACATTGCAAATTACTCCAATCTACTGACTAGATGGCTGACTTTCTAGAATGGGTCCCGACTGCTAAATTTTTTCTTGTATTTAAAAATATTGTTAAAAATACAATGAGCTCCTATCCTATACTTTACCTACCCTATTAGTGGAGTGCCCGTTTGCACTAAGCTTCTTTAAGCTCCTAAAGACTATTATGTAAGGTCTAAATTGACATTTATAGTTGGATTTAACGCCTATAAGCATGCCTTAGTAACTTATGACGACTTTATTGTTTTAGGGTTTTTGCATTTTTAAATTACAAAGAAAGTCAGGTTTTTTAGTTTTTTAAATTACCCTTTTTTATTTTTAATAAATTTTTAGTATTCGTTGTTATAGCGATATTATAAATCTATATTCTGAGAAAATTTCAACTTAATAGGTAGACTATTACGGATCGGATCGATTACGGAGATACAGCCTGCTGACAGCCAGACAGATGGACGGAACGGATGAACAGCGGAGGCTTAATAACCCTATTACTATCCCGTTCGTTATCCTTCAGATAGGGAACCCTAATAACAAAGACGTATTCGAGGTTTAGGGACATGTTAATCAATTAGATTCAGTTGAGAACGTCCCTTAAAAATGAAATTACCATAGTGGTTGTTTCAGGCGTAAGTTTTGTACAAGTACCCCTTTATGACGGTACTCCATTATGGAGCTTAGTGCCTGTAATTGGGGCCGTTTTGAAAGCCAAGGGATGGACAAAAGAGCAATGTTTAATAATCCTTACCACTGCTATTCGTGGGCCTGCTCTATCAATACTGGAGGCACTGCCTGGACAAGGGAACAGTAATGAGGCGCTGCTGGAAGTTTTGAAGAATAGGTACGGAGATCGCCACGTCACAGGGCTATAGTAGTAGACTTTAGAAGTTGAGAAGCTGGTATGCAAATCCTACCCGTCAGCACAACCGAACTATATCGGCGATAGTGTCGTTAGTTCTTCATTGATAACAACAGGGGTAACAAAGTTAGAGCTGCGGTGTGCCTTCCTCACCATAAGATTTTAAAGGATGCTTTAGCTCACGCACTGGAAGTAGAAGATGTCCGTTGAGATTCGCGTGCAAATAGGGTCAGGGAGGTAGGAGCAAGTAGCGTCTACCTTCAACAGACGATATGGTTCTTCTGACCCTATATGTTATAACTGCGGAGCGGAACACCTACGTGCTAATTTCTCCAAGACATTTAACGTTACAGAAATAAGTATAACACTGAATAACTAACCTGCGGAACGTTCAATCAGAGACAGTTCTCACAACCAAAAATCTAAAATCAAAAACTAAAATTAGCCGGGACTAATGTACGGGTGGCAGGTGGTTGTATAGCCCTCAAGGTTATCATCTCACAAGTGTACAACGGCAACAGTCTTATTGTAAAATGATGTATTGACGGGGGATTCTGAGGAATCACTATCGATACAGGAGCTACAAGAACGGTGGTTCCACCAGAAACCATGACGTGGCACCATAAACCTTCTTTTAGCCACTGGCCAGCACATCCTTGACAAAATATCAGTATTAATTAATTTAGGAATCGAAATACATACATGATGCCATCGCACCTGAAATAATGGATGCCTGCATATTTAGTGATTAGACTCCATGAAGTTAAATAAATGTTATGGTCAAGAGGAACTTTTCATTCAAGGTAGACCTAGAGAAAGAATCCAGAGTTTAAGAAGAACTATTGTATAAGGCAAATAACGCACTTTGATATCCGTAAAATAACCTTTGTTGAAGCGTAGCGGAAGAAGTGTCCTGTTCGAAGACGTGGGTGCTAGGTAGTGAGAAGACTGTTAGGTAGTGAGAAGTTTAGTCTTCGACAGAGGCTCCACACTTAAAGTAATGATCTCAACCGTTGCGAGTACGCGCTGAGCATTAGTAGTGAGATGTAGCACTGGTCGACTGAAGAACATTGGTGTGACTGGCTGGCGGGAGTTAACAGGCTTGCTGGATTTGTAAGGGTAACTAAACTTTTCTCAGGTGGATTCAGATGGCCAAGCGATTTTTGGCAAATTACACTTAAGCGTCTTCTCGAAGAATAAATATGACTTAGGAAGAACTTCTCTTGTGAAACATAAAATCGGCACGGGTTGTCAAATACTGATTCGTCAGAGAGCTTGGCGTTTACTGCCGGCAAAAGAAAAATAAAATTCAAGATATGCTGGATGAGATCAAAAAATTTGGAGTAATTGAACCGTCTTCTAATCTATTGTGTTCTCCGGTGGTATGAGTTAAAGAAAAACACGATTTTGTATAGGCTAGACGGACATATAAATGAAGTGATTATGAATAGGCCACAAATTGACTACACTTTGGATACGCTTAGCGGTATGATGTAGTTTTGGACCTGAGATTTGATATTTGGTTACTGGCAGCTAGAGATTAGTCCCGAGCATATATGCTTTCTCGACAGGCAAAGATTTTGAGTGGCAGTTGAAAGTCATGCCCTTTTGGTCTGTTTTATATCTGATGGAATGTGCGCTTACTGGTTTTCTTGGGAAAACCTGTTTGGTATATTTGGACGATGATTTGATTTTATTATGGTGGGAACCTTTCACGTTTCACTTTTAGAATTTTAAGAGTATACATGACAAGATTCGTGGTGCCGGGTTAAAGCTGATCACAAATAAATGATGTTTTTTTTCCAGAAACAAGTATATCTGAAAAGGGAATTTAGACAGATCCTCAAAAGGTGTAAGCTGTAGAAATTGGCCTCGCCCAAAGGACCGGATCAAGGTGCGAGCATTTTTGGAATTGTGCAGCTACTACAGGAGATTCGTTAATAGATTTGTATTAATAGCTCGTCGACTATTTAGACTGACAGAAGCAAAACCGATCTTTCCATTGGGGAAATTCATGTGAAAGTGCTTTTGCTGAACTATAGAGACGGTTATACGAGATCCCTATACCCGGCGCAAGAAGGACAGTTCATTATCGATATTGACGCTAGTATCAGGGCTATAGATGGAGTGTACTCGCAGAAGCAAGTCGATCGCACGCTGAAAAGAACCATATTATATATAAGTATAACGCGGAAAGAACTTCTAGCTCTTATTAAAACCTTACAGCACTTTAACAAATATTCTCTGGGTAAATCATTCTAGCTTGGCTTAGACCATGCAGTACTTAAATGGTTATTATAGTTCAAAAACCCAGTAAGACAAGTGGCTCCTTGGATAGAACAGCTGCAAGAATTCGACTTTATGATAGAACACCGAAATGAAAAATCCAGGACCATTCCTCCAAGCGACAAATGGACAAACGACTAAACTACTAAACATACTAAAGCACAACAGAAAGATCGTGATCCATAATTGAGTAGAAGAAGAGAGGAAATAATACGGGAAAGATTTCGATCAACAAGAGTTACTGGGCTTTTTGGGAGAGTCCCGTGCTGAAAAATTATATACTTTGTCGGAAATGGGAGAAACACTCGCATAAAAAAGCCGATTTACAATTGTTATTGTACTAGCAATGGGCAAGAATTGCCGTGGATATTGCTGGACCATTCTCGGAAATTACTGAGGGCAACAAACGTTTCATGGTTGTTATAGATTACTTTACAAAATACCTGAAAGTCTTTGTCTTCCAGACCCAGTGGTCACTACCGGAGCTAAAGTGTTGGTTAACGACTTCGTTACCAACGCTTTAGCTCCGGTTAGCTACATTTGCTCCCGCTGGCCTATAGATTCACAGAACATGGCAGTATCAAAAGAACACCATCTTAGCAGGGGGGGGGCTTATAAACATTTTAGCAATAGGCATTTAACAACCTTATGTATTAAGTAAAATACTAAAGTATAAGTACCATCACCATCAAGAGTGGCTTTTTGAACTCATAGGACAGCCTTGTTGAATTGATGTATTATCATGATTGATTATGTAATCTGACATCATGCATTAGAAAAGTAAATTGCAGCAATTTTTCCGAATCATGTTTGTGATTATCCTTTCGGATCTTAATTTGAGAAAATGCCCTAATCTTTTAATTTTTTTATGATTGATGATCCGATAGGAACGAATTTCACGATTATATATTAGAATTTGATATTCTAATTGTAACCCGTTAATCTTTATACCGAGCTAAGTAAGAAAGTAATTGGAAAATTTTATGCCCGAATTGCCTTTTTTCACAGTCGTTTGTTATTGAGTTAGCCGGGTCGTTTTCTGGCGTAGCCGAAATTTCCTTATAGTAATAAAAATCCATTATTAAATTTCGGTTTCGGAGGCGTAAAATAGAATTTAATTAAATATCAATTTGAATTCGGGGATTATAAGTCGTTTTGCGTTAAATTAAACGTAGGTGTTGTGGTACCAGTATTTGGTTTCAGATACAAAGTAGATTGAATTACCAAATGTTAGTTACCAAGTGTTTTATGGAGGAGAGACACATACCTACATATGTTTATAACATCATAAAATACCTTTGTTTTGATATCTCAAGGAAAGGATAATCACCATTTCTACAAATTATTTTTTGGTTCGTTATGAAAGCGGGTTTTTCAAGATTTGTCTCATTTTGTAAAGTATAATCAACGAATTCAAGGTACAACAAATTAAACAAACATGCGATTTTAAATGGATTGAGATAGCAAAATTTTCAGCTTGGATTTTACTTTGTTCTTCTATTAGCATTGTTGGCACACAAAACAGTCTCTGGGTTAATCGAGTCTAGTGCCCTTCAGTATAGACGAGCTGAGAGTACTTAGAAGTTCGCTTTCCAATGTCTGTAGCGTTTTTGGTTTGCGCAGATATTTCACATTCCATAGCATCAAAGGGTTCCGTTTTACCTCTTTAATTAACGTTAGAAGCTTTCTACACTGAATGATATACGTTTTTGGCTACGGTATATTAAATCACTGTTCAACTTTTGAACATTTTAAATATTAAAAATGCTTAATAATGCATAATGCGAGGTAATGCAATCTTCCATACTCCGAGTTGGGTAACAAAAGCAAACAAGTTTTAGCTACAGTATTTTAGGTGGTAAAGCATAACATCCTTTCACAGCTCTTGCTGCACTTCTAAGGCTACGCTTGCCCGGGGAATTACTACCGGCCTGCACAAAATCTTTATAAAATAAGGTATGCATGACTATTTGGGTTATCGAATAGCGATTCCTACCCACTTCTTTCCTCTCCAAGTCTCTAATATGTTCCCGATTATTGGATAAGTTGGCTATCCAATAAATCTATTCTTACCAATTTGCTAGGCTGACAACACACATGCGGATGTCCGGACGCGTGTCTGGGTGGGGGGATCGCTTAACATCAGGTGAATCGTTTACTCGTTTGTCATTCTTTCCATAAAAAAAAGTTTACCAGAACTTTGCATTAACTGTTTTATCTTCTGATACTATATGCCTCCAGCATGCATGCAGCGAATGCATCATTGTCAATGACTTTGTGTTGTTTCTCAGTTGGGTTAGGGCAAAGCGATCGAAATCTGCATATTAAAGCTGATAAAAGAAATACACATAAAAATTCTGGTTTACTGATAGTTACTGTGTGAGTGAATCTGTTCAATTATCTGTTTAAGACATCTTTTCTTTTTTCATTAGTTCAATTTAAAAAAGGAAAACAAAAGCAGGCTGCTACCGTACAGTAAAAACTTTAGTGGGCCAGACTGAAAGAACAAAACAGTTAGTGCGGGCCAAAAATCCCTTTTTCTAGGAAATAGAGCGTGCAGATGTTATTAGCGGTACTCGTTAAAGTTTAGCCGTGGCCGTATCCGAAACGCGGAGGTAGTTCCAAAGGCGTAAGCCGCAAATTGAAAAGCGTGCACTCGCACAGCATAGGCGAAATAAAAACGAGAAGGAAACGTAAATGGGTTAAGCGGGCCCTAGAGCGGTCGCGGCGCAGGGATCGGTTCGCGTACCGACGTGTGTGCCAAATATATACCGTGAGTACTGAATATACCTATGAACGTGATCTTAAGGAGCTAAAATACTTACAGTACTTTACCAGGTAAATGATAAAATTTAAAATACAGATATATTACGCAATTAAACGTATTCTACATGGATAGTGAAAGACAAAGAATGCTCAGCACTTGAAAACTTAGAACTTCTGTGAGTTCGGTTAGGCATGAGGAATCATCAATACAATAATTTTCGAAATATAAATGAGAGACTTCCACTGACTTATTACTATATCTTTAAAACTAAATGCACGATTAACTTGAAATTTGGCATAGTTTCAGCTTTTGCAATGTATACGAATTAAGAACGGATTTTAACCAAATAAAAAATCTACAACGAATATCTAGTATAATATGCAAGATAAGGATGGACGAGGTGTTGATGCATATGCACGCACGATTTTTTGAGTAAAACACAGTCCTCTAGCTTTATAGTACAATATGAAGCTTTTTACGTATAACAAAATGCAATGAAAAACAAAACACACGTTTACAAATTTTTGCGGGTATGATAGTCATAATATATAAATATCTAATAAAAGTCTGCAATAATTAACTATTACATTGCAGCAAAAAAAATTTTGACGTTTTTCAAATTATTATAATTTGTCCTGTATTTTATATTAGGCTAACTCACAGTGGTGATGTCAATTGTAATTTTCATTGAAAATAGTAAAAAAAAATTTTTCCATTCGCTCTAGATTTTAAGTAAAGACTACTTTAAATTATTTGTGCTAAAGATAAAAAGTGAAACAAAAAAATATTTATACAATTCAAATTAGACCGTGTCAATTTTTCAATAAATAAAGGAATCGTCTAAATCGGTTCATGAACATGGAAGTTTTGCCCGACCTTTTTAAAAAATACATACAGACAGACACATACCTGGACCTTTAACTTAAAGTCTGTTAAAAATGTATACTTAAATTCGTCCCGAGTCTAATGTTAATTGCGATGTTGTATGATGCATTTTCAGGTACGTAAAAAACTATTTTACAAACACAAGATTAACAATAGAAAAAATAGTGGCTCATATCACTATTTTATTTTTTATTAATAAGAAACTTTTTCTTCTAATTATATATTAAAAATTAATATGATTAAGTGGTAGAAATTTAACATTTGCTTGGTTTTTTAGAAAACGTAAGTAACAACCCTAACCCTTACTAAATGAGAAATGAGTTTACTACAAAACTAGGTTAATATTCATCTTAGCGGTTGGAACGAGTGCCCTCATACTTTTAAAGTTCTGTGTTATTAATGTTTCATGCAGTACAGTTTTCCAAGTGAAAACGTTAAACTTTGAGTGGTAATTTGAAAATCTCTGAAATAAGTCTAAATATATGAATAAGCAATTTTCGCGCCTACTGTTTCTATGTAGCCATTTAAAAAGGGTAGGTCTATTAATATCTATAAACCTGCTCCCCGTGGTTTCACTGGCTTTTTTTAGGGTTCCGTAGCCAAAGGGTAAAACGGGACCTTAATTTAATTTAAAATTTAATTAAAATATATATTTCACAGCACTGGCACTGCTACTCGTTGTAGGTATAACTGTTATTACACTTTATACGCTATCTGTATATAGTCGACAGTCAAGCGAAAGTTGACTTTGAGAACACGGTCTTACGGAATTACGAAGGTAATTTTGCGAAACTAGCGTAGTCACAATAATCTCGTCAACATTTTCACGTGTAAATATCAAGTTTCAATAAAAATGTTCAGTGTAAATGTCGACGAAATTACTATAGATAATGATACGGAACCTTTCGTGCGCGACTCAAACTCGGAAACTTTATGTGCTAGCTCGGCTTATAAAATAACTGTCGGTCAAATTTCATCCAATTCCATTTATCGGTTCGTGCGTGATTAAGTAACAAACATATAATATTAGTGTACATGTATTGAAATAAAGTAAAAAGAATAACATCTTTATTAAAGATCAGTTTGTTAGATTATTAATCAAGCTATAGAATTAAAAAAAGAAACATTACGAATTTTATCGTGTATTAATTTGTATGAATAATTTAAATTAAATCGCAATTAAATCTAATCTATAAAAAACTAAATAAATAAAAGTAATTAATACTAGTCATAGGGATTTCATTTTATCGAAACAATAGAAAGACAATGCGACGTTTAGTTTTAGAAAAAAAAATAACCGCAAGATCGTCGACACTTTTTATAAAATCGGAAAAGATTTTATTCTTATCTACCGAATATGTTTGACTGGAAATTTAAATAGAAGATAAAACAAAAATATTTTTATTGTGTAAAACAATACTCATTTATTATATATCAGCTATCTTTTGAAGTTAGAGCCCTGATGTGGAAAATACTCGTTTAATCAACAAATGATTAAACGAGTATTTTCCTCAACATAGAAATAGAACAATTTTAATGTAAGGAATGAATATTTGGAAAAGTAGAGTAATTTGGTAAGAAGGATTTGGAAGAAGGTAAGAATTTGGTGAGTAAAGACTCACACAGCCTCAACATGCCTCGGCAGATAGTGACGGGCCGATATGAACCGGTTTACTAAAAACAACTCACACGTGCACGGTGTAGAATAAATTTACGGTGTCATGGGCAGCGATAAGCGATTGTCTTCACTTTAAGGTGAATTGTTTGCTCGCTTGCTAACTCAATTCCTAACAAAAACAAGTGAAAATTGTAAATTTACAAAAATCTCCAAGATTGTTTTAAAAAGAACTTATGATTTAATATTCAGATAACAGTTTTTCTTGAATCGCAGCTAACAACACTCTCAACAAAGTCACCTTCATAACAACATAAAAAAGTAACAGAAACTACATCCACATCAGTTGAGTGGTTTGGAAACTACGATGCCATAGAAAGACATACATATAATTAGAAACGGGTATATATGTTAAATTTACCCTTTTATTTTGTTGGGGGATTAAACTGCTTTCTATTTCGGCTATTACTCAGTTTAGCTGCCCTCACTTTTAAGGTTAAGATTAAGGTTCTACTATATAGCTACTATTGATTTAAGAGATACTATTGGTTCACGTCATGCCTAATATTTTTTTTCTATAAGTATCTACTTTTACGAATAATATCTACATTAACTTTTTTATTTTATCATATCTATATCTTATTATTATTATTATATTATTTCATTTTTATTAGAATTCGTGTATTATTTTAAACTTGGTTTTATTAATCCAAGCATGAACCTGGGTTTCACAAGATAACTAAAACGTCTCATCGTATTTTTTCATGTAGATGTCAGTGATGTTTTGATTAAAAACTTGTTATTAATAAAATATGCTGTCGGGAGATGTCAGCAAAATTTGCGGAGCGCCTTAATTGGAGCGGGCTTCTGGGTACTAAATAACGTCGATTCGGAGCGACGTTTGTTAGGCTTAAGAGTTGGCCCGGGTAATCCGCGTCCTTACCCGTGCGACATGTGGGCCTTTATGCCCGGAAATTTGTTAGTTCGTCTTTACAACGATTATTCGGCTGATTAAATGAAGCCCGGTTATGTTATGACGTATAATATGATGGGTATTAGCTGAACTTTTAATTTAATTTATATTTGATGTTGCCTGACACACTGTAGACATGTAATGTTTTGCTTATATTAAGTTTTTTAACACATTTTGACTACTTGTTGTTTCACCTTTACCTTCTAAGCATAAAATTATGTAAATCTTTCGTATTATTTTATTTAAAAATAGTAATTTAATATGGTATTCGCTCGAGACAGGATCTTTCAGCTGGATTCGCTGGATCTTTCAGCAGATATAACTCCTATAATTATTCATAATGTTAGTTTGCACATGCGTCCTGACGTCTGTTTAGACCATACGTTTGGGAAGGCCTTTATGTAACGACAAAAAAGTACAAGCATTAGATTAATTTTAGTACATTAGTTTCGAATATGAGTTAAGTCTTGTTAGACTAGAATCGACGAGGGTTTTATGGTGGTGAGGGAGCGACGTTAATAGCTATTTATAGCTCATAATCTCTTGGATTTTGGGATAAGTCGGGCCTACCATTCGTTCCTTGGTCCCCATCAATCTTACTCAGGCCCGCATAATCGCTTAGAACGAAACGAGGGATTAACGCATGACCTCCATTTTTAAGCGATACATTCACGTCTCGTGTGTCATAAGCCTTATTTGGCTCGTAAGCAAAGTAAAATTTATAACCGGCTTACAACAAACGAGACCTAGCCTTGTAGGAATATTTCTAAGTCTGCCGGCGTATATATTTAAAAAACTCGACGCAAAAAGGTCGGCTGCCATTAATTCATTGCCTGCGCGAATTTATACGTATATGGAACAACATTAAGATCTGCGTAAGGCTTACGGTGACTAAATTGCACGTGTATTTTTAGCGTGATACATTTAGAGCGAAGTAGGTGGTAATAATATTATTTATTTCCATATTATTCCGAGCTTTGTTGGGGCTAGGTGCAAAAGACGTTAATATAAGGTGGTCGTCACAATGGGGTGTTCAGTTACAAGTAATATACACGATAAAATGGCTCCTAAGGTGGTAGTTTATGGTATATAATGGCGTGTGAGCGTGTAATTCGGGATACATTTCACGACTGGTCGGCCGTAAGAAGGAATGTGCTAATAACGGGATCGTCAAACCCTACAAAGATAAAGTCGACGTTAGGGAGGGTGAATTTTAATTAAATGCGTCTACGACATTAATGAGATGAAAGTGAACTGGGCTTTAATCGTGATTTGTTTGTCCGATCTAATTACCGAGGGTCGAGGGTTCGAATACTTCGCAGCTTTTTGTACGCTTTTTATTTTAATCGTACTAATTGTGAGATCGTTAGAGACGTCTTTTTACGAGGCTGACTTGTAACGAAACGGATGTAAAAAGTTGCGAATGTTATATTTTTATAGCAACTGTCAATGTCTAAATAATTTTTACAATACTGTCCAAATAAAGGAGGTGTATGATTGATTTATTAATATTTGTGTATATATACTATGAATAACTCGGTATGAACTAAAGTCAAACGCATTTTGCGTTTGACTGGAAGCTATATTTAAAGGTGCTTGAAAAATACCAGTGTTGGCTTCGGCCGACATAATGCTGAGCCGAAACCTTAAATATCCAGCACTCAGTGTATAACAATATAGGTTTGGTTTTTCTGTTAATGTATATATAATATCTTACTATTTGTTTACTTTTTGTTATTTTTTCCAAAATCATGTATTTGTTTGTTTCATATACTTTATAATGTTTATTTGCTGGTAATATTAAATGGGTTTTTCATATTATTATACTAATTTATATTCAGATATGACATCCACAAACCTTTATTATTATTTATTCCAATTAGGATTATTAATACAAAAGTATGGTATGTTTTTACGTCTTACATAATTGGATAAACTTAAAAAAATGTCAGGAATACATAAAGGACAAAGGACCACACAGCCAAAAAAATACTGTTCCTGAGAAATATAAAGATAACTACTACAAAACGTTCGTCCAAAATTACGACTCGGTCTACTGACAAATAAATTGAAAAGACAAAAAAGGGCGAAGGATGCAGGAAGAAAATTAATCTTAAAAAAGATTGTTAAAATCCTAATTAAAGGGAAAAAGTCAAAGTGGGCAAAAGCTAGTATAGGCATACATTTGTACATGTCTGAATGCAGAGTAGGTATCTGCAGTGAGACGCGTGAGTGTGAGCATCGCGACTCCAGTTTGTACTAGTGAGTTTGTATTTCCGTTACTTTTTTAAAATTATCTTTATAGTTTTTACCAGTACACTTTGTTTTCCTTAACGTAAATAACTCAAGCAAGTAGTAAACCAATATACACAATTGCATTAGTATCGATACCAGCATTTGAACTTAGTTACTCTTTGTGCTGAATTTTGATAAGATATTGAATTATAAAGGATCGCAGAATAAGGCGATGTCTTTGGAAGGAATGTTTGAAAATTAAAAAGACGGTTCATGATTTCAATATTATTTTAAAAGCACGTATGACATAAAAGACATAAACAATACTTCAAACAATCTTTTAAAATACTGTGTAGCGTATTGTTATTCTAATACTCATTTGTCATTACGAAAACATTCGTCAATAGAACTAGGCTGACAATTTTTTAATACGATTCAAATCTATGGGTTAGATGGGTATGGTAGGGATGGGATGGTAGGTAAGACAAAGGTTAATGAACTCTCAATCATGCTCTTTAACTGAATGATAATGGAAATGGCTGAGCTTATTTGTCGTGTCCTATCATTTCTCCATCGCATTACCTTAATTCCTATTCGTATAAATAGATTTTGTGTTATGGATTAAAGCGACGGTTGTATTTTAGCAGTAATCGTCTGTGTTTGTTATTTGATTTGTTTATATTTAAAAGAAACTTTAAAACGTAACGATTTAATAAATACGTTAATATTTCAATGACGAGAGTAAAATTGTATTATGGGTTTCAATTTTAAAACGTTCAAAATTTCAAGTGGGTTTGGAAATATTCAAGTTGTTAATCTTTACCTCAAAACCAAAAATGATTATAACGTCACAATTAAATTAGAATACCAAGGTGTGTACAAGTAACTCTACTTATTGTAAGTGAATGAAAATATGTATGAACTGATTTCTTATACTAACGTTAATATTATAAAATGAAAATAAATACATTGTAAAATAAAACTACTTGCGGATTTTATAGCGGTTTAATTTGATATTATATACCTGTTGTTTTGAACCCTATACAGCGTTCATGGTCACGGGTCAGACAGAAATGGCGGATGTATTGATGTCTTTATAAATGCAGGTTCAATTATTTGTTTTTGGTTTAATCTATGTAGAAGCTGCTAATAGTGTCTTATGGTGTTGCAGTTTTTATTTACAACAACAACATCAACAACAGTCTATTGCCGTCCGCTGCTGGACGTAAGCTACGCCCAAAGCCCGCCAACTATCCCGGTCCTGAGCAGCCCGCATCCTTCCGCTACCCGTCACCTTTCTTAAGTCGTCAGTCCATCGTGCTGCAGGGGGTCCTATACTACGTTTGCCTAAACGCGGTCTCCACTCTAACACGTGTTGTTTCCATCGACCATCGGTACATCTGGAGACATGGCCAGCCCACTTCCACTTCAGCGTGCTAATTCTGTGCGCAATGTCAGTGACTTTAGTTCTCTAGCGAATGACTTAATTTCGAATTTTGTCTGCCAGAGAAACCCCGAGCATTGCGCGCGCTCCATTGTCCGCTGAGCGACCTTGAATTTATGGACCAGCCCGTATACGTTTCAGCTCCGTAGGTCATCACTGGTAGGACACACTGGTTAAATACCTTGGACTTAAGAGATTGCGGTATTGACGACTCAAAGATGTGTCGTAGCTTTCCGAATGCCGCCCAGCCTAAACATGTCCTTCGGTTGGCCTGCCTCTCAAAGTTGTGCGGGCCTAGTTGTATACTTTGACCTAGGTAGATGTACGCCTGCACAACCTCAAGTGTAGCGCCATCCACGACCACAGGTCTCACACGACTATTAAACAAAATTTTCGTCTTGTCAAGGTTTATTCCGAGACCCACTTGTCTCGAAGAATCAATACAGAGTTTCTGCCACGATGACAATGTCGTCAGCGAATCGCAAGTGTGTGATCAATTGGCCATTGATATTAATGCATCGTCTGTTCCAATCTAGCGTCTTGAAAACGTCCTTCAATGCATTGTAAATAGTTTCGGAGAAATTACATCTTCTTGTCTTACTTGTAAAGCAAGGGCCTATATCACTAGTCTACGAATCTAGTGTTAACGCATCCTCGCCCTGTCTTCGGATTTCCGATAGACCCACTATGTGCCAGATAATGTGACTTAACTTTACTTCCAACTCGGCAAGGTGTTCGTCCAGCCGCAGACAGCGTCCATTAAACGTAGCCAGGTACATGCATTTGTGGTACCCTGTAATGGTCGCTTGAAAAATAAATTTTATAAAAGCACGTTTTAAGATGCAGCCAATATTGTAAAATCGCTACATCAAAAAAAATCATCGTCTCTTGAAAACAATCACAGTACTATAGCGTGTTTTTTTGAAATTGGAGGGGACACGGTTTTTCATTTGTATAGAAAAAATTGATTTTTCAATAATCAGTGAAGCCGCTACGAACTGCTTCTGCATCCACCTTTCTCGCTCGATTTTTTGTTCTGTTATTTAAAATAACTAGTCCACATGCTAAATAAAAAGGCGTTACTTACCGAAACTTAAGAGAATAGACAGGAGCATCTTTTGGAAAGTTCGAAAAATCATATTTTTGGATGAAGCTCATTTCCACCTCAGTGGTTATGCCCTTAAGCAAAACTGCCGCATTTGGG
>DWHK01000265.1:0-15418 GCA_018247855.1 Graphium androcles | reverse complement strand
ATATAAGGTCAAGGCCTGCTGTTACATTGAATCATTACAAATAATACACCCACTTCTTGTAAGTGAGGAAATGAGTTTTATCTCTTCTTTGGACTTCTGAAATATCATATTCCATCCTCTATGCTGTCCAATACCATTTAGAGACGGCTTAGGCAGCTTTGTTCTTTCTAGCTTCCTAAGACTCAGAGGACTGACCTTCCTCCTACGGTTCCAGACTTATTTGTACAGATCACGGTTTCCCTGCTGGACCTTCTTTTTTATAGAGAAAGGTTTGCAAGCGAGCAGACGGTTCACCTGATGTTAAGTGATCCCGTCGCCCATAGGCACAAGCAATATCCCAAGAGTTAGGAGTTCAGAGGCCAGCCTGAGAATTTGAATAGAATAGATTTGTTGAGTAGGAAGGGTGAAAAACGTTTTAACGAAGGGGAAAGAAGGGGGTAGAAATAGCCATCCGGCAACCCAAAAATTTATTTTATTTTACGCTGACTTTTGTAAAGAGCGGTGTTACATCCCCGGGCGAGAGGGGCCATAGAAGTGCATCAAGCGCTATATGAAAAATGTCTTTCTCTTCCGTGTCGGATATCCGTCCCATTGGGTTATGAGTGTAAATGAACAGAGTGCACCTGTGTCTGCGCGCACACTTGTGCACTATAGATAGGCCGCTATGACCGAAATTCGGTCAGAGTTCAACTTCACTTAACTACAGGATTAACCAACTGAACGTTAACTACGTTTTTTTAAACGTAATTACCAAGTTCCTGTGTTATAATTTACAACAGCGGTATTATGTTTTCTTAGATGGATAGAACTGACAAGAAGTTGACACAAATGTCTATTGTATCTTAACAAAAATAATAACAACTTGTAAATAAGTCTATCGGAAAATTACCTAAATATGCAAGGTTTTTCATGGGAGGTAATATTAACGAAAACATGTACATGTGATTTAGTTAGTTTGTGGCTACAATTTTAGTATTGTTGCCAAATACATTTGAAAATTTAATAAGACCAAACTAAAAGAAAATTTAATATGTAAAGTAATTTAATGCAGTCACTAAATTTTAAAGGATAAGAATGTTTTATTACAACTTAAAAGTCCAGAAGCCCTCGTCACAGATGTTGTGAAATTACAACATCCATTTGAGCACGTCGCTTTAGCTTTAGGAGTTTTAATAACATTTGTGCTTTTCATTACAGTACTTTGCAAAACTTAACATTTCGAAGCTTGAGTCATCGTAGTGGAAAAACACAAAAGATTTATTTAGAACGTACGTAAATTTCTTCAATTTCTATAAACTAAACCAGACTTTTTACGTAATAGTTTCAAATTGAATTATTAATTGAAATTGATATTCTTGGTGGAAAAACACTGATTCTTTATTAGTGAAATGAATACATACATTTTTATTCTTGAAAACTATTTAAACAGATGCTTAAATAATGATAATACCATAAAAAGAAGCCTAATATTGTATTGATGGACCTGGCACTGTAAAGGGCATTTTTTGCCGATATTACGATTCCATGTGTAGAAAAACTCATGAAAGCTGAAGTAAAAACAATGCGAAAATACCTAGCTTAGGGATGATTAATACCTGGGATCGATTGCCGACCAAATTATCCCTGTAGTCGTATCTGCGAACGTATTAATCTAAGTGAGCAACTCACATTATCTGAGGCAACTAAGACTCCGTAACGGACCACTTCTATCTCAAATGCAGAAGGCGGTGCTTCTCTATACCACCCGTATCGTCCACGGGTTTCTCGCCCTTTTGTCCTAATCTTTAGCCTTTTGGAGTCGCTGCCAAGGGCTTCGGTTGGCTAGGTTTTACTTATATAATTCATGATTATATGTATACCTTAATTATCTATTTTATCTGTTTGTTATATATGTTTTTATATTTTATTTCCATGACTGTACACTCCAGCCAAACAAGAATTGGATTAACATGTAGACATAATAATTTAGACAAAAAATTCAATTAAAAACATAAAAAATTTTAGACGTTGTATGTTTGATGTAAAGGTGGGCCATAATTTTTTGCACTTTTGAATTAATTGTGCTTTATTGTGCGCCCATTGATGTGAAAATGGGCCAAGTCCTACAATACATTCTGAAGAATTGTATATTCTAAAGAATTGTGTAAATTGTATACAATACATTCTAAAGAAACAATACATTCTCAAGACTAGAGAATCGCTCCATCTTAGTGTCAGCGAATAATTTACGTTGATTGTAATCGTAAGGTTTCATCTCCTGTTCAATTTGAATCGTGTAAGGATGTAGTTTAAGGTCCAGATGCAAAATTCGCAGTAGACTAGTCTTTGGTATTACCAGAGCCGCCGAACGGTCACCGTAGATGATTCTGGATCGTTCCTCACGGAAATTTTAACCTCCTGAATGTTCTCATCACTTCTTCTTGAACACGGGCGCCCTGTTTGTGTAATATTCACTGTTGATGCTAATCGTTTGCTCGAACTTCTTGACGTAAGTTTTGATTTAAATTAACACGTGGACACTTACTTACACGGCGTAAACCGTATTCAAGTCTAAATACGCGTCGTGTAGTAATGTAGGAATCGCTATTTTTTCTAACTTGTTTTACACCAAAAGCACGTTGGTATGCCGTGAAGCATGCCAACATGACTAAAATTGCACAAAACGACGCACCCCCGCTACCTTTGCGCCCATCCCTCTAACAGTTCTTGAAATCAAGTTTTTGAAATCTCCAAAAATATTTATTAAATATTAATGATTTAACGACTGCAAAAACCAATTGAATGAAGAGTTTTGTGACATATTTTTTTACTTATTTTGGTTAAAATACTAACTACTGAACCGAGTTATCAAAAAAAAGAACTAATCCATATGTCCCTTAAAACAAAAAGGATTTTTTCTAAAATCCGTTCAAAACTATATTACAAAAAAATTAACTGATTTTAAAATCTCCTCCTTGTGCACTTTGTTGGAAAAAATATCAGCATGGCGTTCTGTTATACTCTTATCATTAATATGGCAAATTTATAAAACATAGTGTAGTAAAATTTAACAAACTCTTACGTTTTGAACAGCTTATAAGACAATATTTTGTGGACGTAGACCACAACAATTCCCATGAAGTTCTTACTGCATTGTTTCCTTAGCCGGTAAGGTACCATTTATTTTCTTTTCCAATCCTAAATACTTGCCCTTCTCCCCTGAGTTTGAAATGCATTCTTCGGGTAGTATAGGGGTCAATGGCCATTGGTTATCGATAAGACAACTTGCTTGCAATCTTTTTATGTTTAAAATCCAAGCTATTTGACATCATACTTATATATCGTTTTACGACTCTTCATTTAAAACATTTTAATTGTACATATTTAATTAATATTATTAAATGACAAAGATAGACTGCAAAGATACCCAACAAACTGCTGTCTTGAAACTTTTCTTCAAACTAAAAACGAACTGGATTAAAAAAGCATTGTCTTTACTCTTATTATTACTTCCTTAGCATAAATAAATTTTCTATTTTTTTTTTCATTCAACTTCAGTAAATGAAAAGCATATGGTATTTCAAAAAAGGAGTAAACGTTCTACGCAACATGCTGCGGTCAACATAAAAATTAGAAAATTACTCCTATGCACTATACATTAAAAATAGAGGTAGAGATTTTGGGCAATAATGAAAAAATGCAGTCATATACTAAGTACGCAGACACACATCACTTACAAAGAAAGACTTCAATAAAGTAAGCATAGAGTAAAGAATAGCGACAAAGTAAAGAAGTCATCATTCACTTCACTATTATCAAATCAGGAATTCGAGAAGAACAATTCCAAAAGTACAAAATGTTGATGCATTTTCTTAAATGTTCTTAAGAGTCTAATCGCTATAGGACAAGAACACAAACTTTAAAAGATAGGGAAATCTTGGAAACTGGAAATCAATTAAACTATAATAAATAAGAAATGATTTAAATAAAATAACAATCCCTTATCATTGAGAGTTGGACTCTAACCTAGAAGATAGAATCAAAGCCACTTTTCATAGCAGCATTCAATACAGAACCTTTAATTTTTGTAATATTTATTATGTCTTAAATATAGCGTAAACAAAACTAGAAAAATTAATGGAGTACTGAGCAAGTTTGATTAGCTATACAATTCATTAACTTAAAGAAGGTTAATGATGTAAAAAAATATGTACATCCAAACAAGGCAATAAATAACTACGTCCATGTGAAGATTATTATAAGTGACTTTAATGCTCTATTCGGTACACATCAAAAATTTATAAAGACGATTCTGAAACTACACATAGACAGAAAAAGAAACAAAGAGGGCGAATTTCTAGTCAATTTTGCTTTAGAGTTAAACTTGCGATAATTTTAAATACAATAATAACATTGTGATCCTAAATAATCTATGCAAGAAGAATTGATTGCATGGATTTACCTAATTAGAAAGCAGGAATAACATTGAAAACGTTTAAACTTAAAACTATCAAAAAGTTTCCATGACATAAATGTATTAAACGAATTTTACTCTAAGCCAGATGATAGAATAGCATGGGCAAAACTGAAGTTACTACGTTAATACGAAATTTAAACAAACCAACTCACTTTTAAAATAAGGGTATGATAAGATCGAGGATTACTAAGTATTAATGTAAAAGAAATAGCAATAACTAAGAAACCCCACAAAATTAAACTATTATAAATAACTTGAAAGAAAAGGAAAATTCATTGAAATAAACTCTTAGAGTAAAATAATTAGGAAATCATTGCAGATTTAAATAATACGCGGAAACGTAAGGAAAACATAACAATACAGAAAGAGGTATAAGGAAAGGACAAAAAAGAATCAATGGTAAAGAGACATTCCAAAACTTAAAAATGACATCCAACAAGACATGATAACATATGCTAGATTGCATACTTAATATAGCAACAGAATTTTATACGTTATTATGCAAAAAGCTAAAAGAAGTGCGAAAAATAATCCACAAAAAATTGTAATATAAATATTCCAGATATACTAGACAGTAAAGTATAAAAATATATAAAAACGAAACGAACGAAGCTATTAAAGAAAGACAAATTACATAGACCCGACAATATATCGCACGGAAGATGTATACACAATACACACAGACATAGCAGCAAAAAAAATTGCGTACGTTTTTAATAAAGTTTAAACAACAGCCTACACAGTGGACTGGATCTATTGTTGCATTATAATTTAAAATAGGAGACATGAATAACGGCAACAACTACAGCCTGTTACCTCATGTTACTTGTTACCTGTTACCCTTAAACATACATATGCCATATGTTAAAAATCCACATAGTTAGCTAGAAAGTTATTAAGAAGACTAACATTGGACGAAAACTAAGCATTATTTTCTAGATCACGCACATGTAAAATTTCGCACATTAAAGCAATTCATAGAACAATCGAATAATACAATGGAACACTTAATTGTACTTTTGCTGACCATAACAATCAAATCCTGATATTAAATAGAACAATATTAATCAGGCAAATGTTATTCGGTTGTAACTATAACAATGGTTTTATTTTGCCATCCCAATAAGAAAATGAATTTTACGTTTTAATTTTTCTACACAAATCAAGAATATAATAAACAATTCATATAAACTTTCACTTTTTTGACACTAATAATATGCTTGTGTGCGTGCGTTTAAGAAGCTTCTTTATTAAGTACTTTTCCCATATTAATTTTATCGAAAAAAAATTTTTTTTAAAGATTTCCTTAAGTCATGTCGATTTTAACAGTCGATTTTGTTTTTAGGTTCAAGGAAAATAAAACGTTGTATCAAAGACGTTCGAACCGTTGTAGTTTTATTTACAAAAGCATTTCGACGCTAATTATCACTATTAGTTATTTGTTTTATTTGAGTACTATAGATATAAATTATCATATTATATCTATATTAGGTATAGTTTGTAAAGTAATGATAAGTATGTATATTGTATTTATATAATGTAAACTAACTTATATTTTCTCGTATTTTGATATTGTTCGCATTTGAAGTCAAATTATCTTTACTCCATTAAGTTTGCCTTTTGTGTCCGGTTTTAAAAAATAACATTTAAATAAATAAATAATATGAACTATTGCAGTACTGTCACGCCTCATAGTACTTAAAAAGCTGTTAAACAGTTTTAAAAACATTCAATGTGTATAAATTGTGACTTAGTAGCACTATTCCAAGTATTTCTTAAAGAAAATAAAATTTTAGTAATATTCTATTTGTCTAACAGGTGCTGTCAATAGGTCATGCATCGAGAGCATCCGGACATCGATTCAGGGTCAATGACATCACATGCCATCCAGTATTACCACTATTGTTAACAACGAGTCATCATAATATATCGGGTAATTAATATTAAAGATATACGAGAGAATCTGTGCTGCCCCGCACTAATGTTGACACCTAGCTTCCCTACGACTCGACCAATTTTAATGGACCAAATTTCAAATTAAAGAGCTGGTTCCAGCGAGTGTTTGTAAACTAAAACAAACCGCTTACCTCGACAAGAAACGGAGATACAGAGAAAAACAACTGTGAAAACATAAGAAGTATATAAGCGTATATATAAAAATAAGAAGGATAACATTTTTAGCCGACTTCTTTGACCGTATATATTAGGGGATTTCTTCGTCGTTTATGAACCGATATTAATGACTCTTTCTTTGATGGAAAGGAGATAACCTAACTGTGGTCTTATAAAATTTTCATAAAAATCGGTTAAGTAGTTTAGTTTTTGAAATCAAAATAACGGAAAAAATATGTCACGAAAGTACACTTAAGGCGTTTGAAATCGGTTTTTTGTAATTTTTTTTATGTTTTCCAATTCTTGATGACAAATCTGTACATCAATACTTTTAAATAAAAATAAGATTGATACAAATCGATTAGATAGAACGGGCGTACCAACTCGTTTTAAATTTCATAATGTTTTTTAATATATAGATTGTCAGTATTAATATTGTATGTGTAGAGTTGCAACTTTTATTAACGTAATCTCTTTCTTTTTGACTGCGTATTTCTATTATTTGTCCAGCTTTGCTTGTAAATTTACTACTCGCAAATATTACGGTAAGCCCTTTCCCTTGATTACTACAAAGGTGAGGCTCGTAATCATTAATTACTAATACTCTGAATGCGATTGTCTTGACAAAAATACCTAATGATTTTTCATTGCGTGCTGCGCAGTGTTTTAGTATGTTTATATGCCGGCTACTGTGGAAATATGTTTACAACTGGATAGGAAATGTTAAAGGTTGACTTGAAAAGTGAAAGGCTGGCTAAAGGTTATTATTTGCTTGGAAAGTTTACGAATAATTTGGACAAAAGTTCAGGAGTGCCAAGGTGGCCAAGAAGAAGAGAATGCAGTAACATGGTATTTCTTGCTACATGTATAGTCTTGCTAACTGGTATTTTGTAGTGCCGGCAACATCCTTCTTAATTATCCGTAATACGATATGTTTTATAGTTGAATTGCTCAACAAATCTCTTGTTTAACAAATGCTTTCAATACTATTAATAATCATATTGCGGAATCAAAGGCTACACGACTATTTTAAAATGCTACGTACAAAAGTGTAGTATAAGCCATTCATGCAGTGTATAGGGCTATAGGATTTACTAGTTCTTAATGAGTCCTAACATTGTGTACGAGTTATTCACAATGTAGTTCATATGTTCCGACATTGAAATTTTTGAATCTAAACTTACCAGGTTACAACCCAATTGTGATATTTTAAATGTTTCAAGTGGAGGTTCCACAGGGATAGATTCTAGGGCCTTTTCTGTTCCTTGTTTATATTAATGACTTCCCTGAAATGGTAGAGAAGCCTTTTGGAGATAGTCTTGTTTGCAGATGACATTTCTTTGCTATTTAAGGTAAAAGAAATGACAATCTGTAGACATACCAGGCGTGTCAAATTGTTTAGCTGCTAATAATCTAGTACTAAATGCAAATAAAAGCAAACCTTTACGTTTGAAATTATCAAAGTTGGCCCAAGTGTCAAAAATTGTTGTCACTGAAAACAATTTGCCCTTCGAAAATTCGATGGGTTTCCTAGGAATCTCCATTGATTCCAAATTGTATTGGGAAGCTCACATACAAATATAGGCAAAAAAAATAGTTTTAGTTTTTTTAGTCTATGTCATATGGAGTGTCGCTGTGGGGATCTGCAGCCGACTTATACACAGTATTTATCATGTAAAAGCGGACAGTTAGGACGTTGTATTATCTGGGTGCACGCGAGTCGTTACGAAATATTTGGGAAAACTGGCATACTAACCTTTCCATCGTTGTAAATATTTGTAAATATTATGGACATACATAAAAACTTTCACCTTTTTAGGGTTCCGTAGTTCACGTCTCGGTACCCTTATAGTTTCGTCACGTCCGTCCGTCTGTCCTCGGCTTACCTTCCAAACGGTTGCTACTAAAAAGATGAAACTTTGCATGGATATGTGTATTTACCACGTCGACAAAGTGCAAAAATAAAATCATGGAAAATATTTTTTTTTTGGGACCCTACACCCTTCCCTACACGTAAAGTGGGGATGGTTTTTTTCTCGCGTGTACTCCATCGCGTGTGATATCTTTAGATAGGTCTTTTAAAATCATTGAGAGGTTACTAAGACGATTTTTTGATTTAGGTTTCCGTTTGCGAGATATTTAATTTTAAAGCACACTTTTTTTGTAAAACAGGTCATCTAAACGGCGGCTCTAAAAGCTAAACGGCGGGCTCGAAAAATCTAAAAAAATTCGTGATCAATATGATGAAATTTAAAAGAAAACTATAACGGCTTAAATAACTTTGTTAGTTCAGGAGTTAAAGAGGCTTATGTGTGGTGGTACGGAACCCTCAGTGCGCGAGTACGACTCGAACTTTCCTGATTTTTTGATTGCCCATAATTATTTAAGACAATCTTATTTAATAAAAAATAGTATTTGTGAACAAGTTACTAAAATTTCGCAATAATATGAAAATAAATAATAACATAAAAACTACTAGTTTTGTAAAATTAATTGTTTACGTTTAAGGCAAACCTAGAATTCTGATTCCATTGGTAGAAGCTCTCCCTATAAATAACATATTAAAAGTTTACTTTATTACATTCCTAGTTATTTTTTTAAAATTGACGTTGAGGCCTTTTCTTATGAATAATTAACGATAAAAACATTTATTCAAACACTATACCATATAGCGCATATAACAACCCTGCTTGAGAATCGAATTTAAGACTCGCAACGGTAATATCAAACGCCTAGCAATTCACCAATTGAGTTATCAATATTAATGATTGTCATGATTTATGAAGTAATTATGCGGTTAACCATAATTTCCGATAAGATTGACGTTATCAATTTGTGTCAAAGTTGAAATCTCTTGCAATATGTTTTGAGATGTAAATTCTTATCATGCCTGCGTCCGTTGGGATAGAAGTTACAGATCTACCTAATTTATATTTCCTTTCCATCCTACGGGTACCATAGAGCATCTTGCATTAATATTTTAAGCGCCAGTTATTAATGATTCTTGTATATCTCCAACGTAGCTATCTTTAAAACATTTATAATCTTCTGTATTTTCTGGTGGCGATATCTCCGGGCAAAGGTCCAGTAATTTAACACACTGATATTCATTGACACGTTCGTCACGTCGCCAAAAAACCATAAAAAACTGATTTAGCTCCTAAATATTTTCAAAATCGTTATCACTTAAATGAAAAATTTGGGAAAAAGCCTTAGTGTCTTATAGGATGTCCTAACAATATAGTGACAGCACAATTTTTTTACAAAACCCGTTTTAAATTGGTAGGCTGTAAATACTCAGTATTGTCTATTAAACAATGAATAATAGAAATAATACCCAAAAGCAATCATTAGGTAATGAATAATAAGTGACAAGTACTATTTGCCGTGAGTGTCACAAACTGTAAAACTTGCTCATATTTTTAATAATACCTACAAGGAAACTTTTAAATCTTTTGTATAAAATAACGTAAGATTATTATTTTAGGTATTTTTTGGGATTTCTCCTATAATTGTGTAATGATTTAATTTTTTAGCATATGTTGAATGTGTACAGAGCGTACCACAAATCAGCTGAGGCGGCGGGCGTACTCATAGCACCAAGTTGTGGTTTTGCGTCCATACCTACTTCCACAGGACTTATTCTTTTGGATAGGCATTTTGAAGGTGTGAATATCAATTTTCGTTGTACTACTAGTATTTAATGATTATTACAAACTTTTATCAATTATCATATTGGTTTTTCAGGAAACCTGAACACTGTAGAATGTTACGTCGAGCTACACATACCGAGAGAATGTTACTTTGGCGGTCGAAATAAAGCGTTAGTTCATTATGGAACATGGGAGGCTTTTGTCCATGAGATGTACAATATGCAAAAATACAGGGATCTGAAGAAGCAAACATACCCCGACTTAAAGACAGAGCCAGAGCCGAGAGAATTGAAAAAGTAGGTGTTTTCGACATTATATTATGACAAATATGTTGGCAGTCACGTAAAAAGTCTCCTTCGGGTCAATGTAGAAAGTTGCCAATACTGTATATAATGTAATAAATCCCGACCAGATTGAATATTAAACTCCTTATAATGTGAAATTCCTGTACAACACACGGGAACGATACCGTTATTGTACGGTGGGCCATACCGCAAGAGAAAGCCGATTTCCAGAATACTCTTTATGCGTTGGCCCTGCGAAGGAATGTTTGCTATTTGCATTCTCTATCACAGTTGCTACAAATAATGTTTAGAGGAATTTTTCGGATTACTCTGATGGTTATAGCGTGTGACGCGACATACCGCAAAATACCATCGTCACCACCTTGATGGTTAGCTGTGTGAATTTGATTTGAGTGACTACTCTGTGATTTTGTCGTCATTTCCTCCGATGCATGACACCCCTGTGAAATCGATTGACACCGGCGGTATTTCCAGACCGATACGACTTAGGGACCTTCTAAAAATGATTGTTATGGTGATATTTACAATATTTACTGAAAGGTCGTCTGTTATATAATGGACACAATTAAGTTGTTATTTTGGAATTTTGCTTCAAATGGAATCTATTGTTTAACGTAATAGAACTACAGCACATAATGTGAAATTTTGTTTCAGATCATTCTTCCATAAGCGTGAAGGATCGTGGTGGTTTCCTTATCCTGGACCTGATGCAGAAGTAAATTTCATAGCGCAAATGTATTGCCGTGAGAGAAATGAGAAGAAACCAGTCTTTTTCAAGGCGTATACCACTATGCCGCTGTTAATTCATATAATATTCATCGTACCTCTAGTGTTCATCGCGTACTACCTTTGTTGTTTTAGATGTTTTAGAAACTTGATGTGGAAATACCCGAGATTCTTTTCTTTCGGCCTAATATCGCATAAAGGTCCATCGGAGAGATTGAAGGACGAGCTTAAGTACACATTTACATTAATTGGAAAAGGGAGCGACCAGACAGTTCAACCGCACATAGTTAAGGTAAGTTTATTAGCATTATAAGTCCTTCGTGGCCAATTTCAGCCAGGGGAGCGGGCGATAACATATATCATATCCCGATAAATGACTTCTAAAATATTGATACATAAAATTGTATATAACTCGTGGCCTGGTCTGCTAGTAAATTGTATATGTTAGGCGAATGGCATGAATATTCTGCATACCGGAGAGAGTGCATGCGTAGAGTTGGTGACATTAAATTTGATTTACCGTTAGTTGGCGTAGATGTAGTTGATACTGATTTTAGAAACGACCAAGCGTATGGATCATCTTTCTTGGTAAGGAATTCGGTGATTCTTGTCCAAGTAAGAAATAATAACGCAGAACTATAGATCTCTATCATAGTCCAATATCATAAAAAAAAAATAACATAAATATTATCGCAGAATGTTATAAACGTAAATATTATCTCAGAATGTTATAAACGAACTATCTTTTTTGAAACATAATATGAAAGATAGATATTTCCAGTATGAGAATGTAGCAGAATGATTCTTTAAGACGAGTTTCTTCAATCGTCCGATGCTGTTTTACACCACACATCTCATTCAAAACTATAGCGTGTTTCGTTTCATTTCCGTGTTTAAACAATCGTAATAATTCTGAGCACTGCGAACATTTGAGTACCGACCTCAAAACTAAAAACAAGGTTATTTTATATATTTAATTATTATTCATGTATCATATCAATCATTTGATTTTCTCGTGGATATAAGTTGTTTTATCACCGTTGATGTTTTGTTTGTATGCTATTCAGATGCTTGAGCTTTATTATGGCATAGTTAATTATGCAATTGTGTAAAACATTCACAAATATCCTCGCAATCTTTTGTAATTATAATAGAAGCGTTCTAATTCTATTTTTACTACGAAATAAGGAGGATTTGTAAAGACTTCTTTATTTAGATTTTTATAAATTTCTACTAATAAGTAGGATTATTTTATAGTTTGCAAACTTAGTCGATGTCCAATTCTTACTTAAAACTCTCTCATATATACTGCCTTTAACTTATTAGTATATAACAAAGTTTCTGAAATTAAACTAAAATGCGTTTAATTTTGAATTAAAATTGCAGATAACTGGTTCGGATCCTGGGTACAAAACAACTGCTGCTGCTGCTTTGTGTGCAGCGGTGACCATATTGTTAGAGAGTTCGAAAATGCCAAAGTAAGTACGCTTAAGTTATATAAAAAATTACGTCTCCCTTCCATAAATCATTAAATGGAAAAAGGATATAGTAGACTTTCATACGAAAGGTAGGCGTCGAGTCGAGTCTTTTCCAAATTAGACTGTTTGGAAGAGACTTCAGCGGTAAATTGGTCCAAATAATTCGCAATGAGAAACGATTACAAAATTTAAAAGTAAAGAAGAATTTTGTTATAAATTTTATAATATGTCTTAAGTTCGCGTAAATCTTAGAAACGAAAATGAAAACGTAGTGTTTGGGAAATGGCATGTAGGATTTAATGGGGAAGTAAGAAAGATGGCTATTGAGCATACTTGCCGGCAAGTTGTATTTATTTTATGCCGGGTTTATATGTGGAAGCGTTAAAGCAACTTAAAATTACGAAGAATATTTTCTAATGAATTAAAGAAGTTGATACGTAGGGATGGACTATAGTACATGCCGAGAAGGACTGGACTGGACTATAACAATTACATTGCGCGTAAATTGGACCTCCCGAAAAAAGTGTTTCCACTTAATCTAAAATTTTTCTTTTTCGCATATTATTCTAGAATTACACAAATCTGCTAACTTACTTACTATATTTGTTATGTAACCTATAACTCGTGATCTTGTGGAGAATAAGAGTACACATATTTAACTGGAGTGTGATAAAAAGATCAGCATTCAGTAAGAGGTCTAGACTATGCTCATCTGCTGAATCAGCTGGGAAAATTTAGAGATTGGCGGTAGTTATGTGAGTTACGATACATCTAAGCTATAACTAAGACAGCTACTTTGATCTTCTGGTGTAGAAATAACATTAATAATAATGCAAGGTATTCCCAGAAGCTCCCAGAAGGATCACCTAAGTGACAGAACACTGATGAATAATTACAGAACCATGATAAGTAACTACAAAAATATCGGTAATTGAAACTCTTTTGAAAAACCGAGGAGAAGTACCATGACGCCGTAGTCATATAGTAACATCGCATTAAACTAAGATTGTCCGTTTATAAGCTTTAAAGTTGACCTAGCAATTTTAAACATATTATTTATAATTTCTTTTCAAAGGAATAACTGTTTATATGTTGCCAAAGTTTTAAATGTAAAAGGTCTGGGGGGAACTACGATCGAGAAGGTCCGACGATTTCTCAAGTTTTTGTAAGGAATGGAAAGACATAACGAAAGCCGTATGACGGGATGGCTTGGAGAGAGGGGAGGCTTTTGGCCAGCAATGGGACCTTAATACTTAAAAAAAAAACTTAATATATAGTATTCTCGAAATCGAATTCGAGAGTCAGTAGTTTTACCCCATTTCCATTTCTATTAATAGATTGTAGCTCCCAAAGTATAGAAATGTAATATAATTTAAAAATTACCAAAAGGTTGTACGAGAAATATTTTTTTGATTTTAGTGCCCTTGAAGGCAACAGGTGCCCTGCAATTTTAGTGTAAAAAATAATATTGAGAGATCTCTTATCCTAAAAAAAAAAATTAAAAAGAAGCTAATATAATATTAGTATCTAAATTTTAAAATAATTACTGAACGTTATATATATGTATATTCACTTTTTTGGTATTGTGTTCTAGGGGAGTCTTGATGCCGGAGTCTGCGTTCCGCGATACAGGCATCGTTGAACATTTAAAAAGCAATGGAATAAACTACGAAATTATCGACAGTCCGGGAAAAGATGACACCAAAAGAAACACTGAATAACGTTTTTAATAAAGAGATATGTGAAATATTGCTTTGATTATTTTAATAACAGATTCCACGAGCTCTTTGATAACAAATATGTAAATCACTACCGTTTGTTCAAATGACGAAGTATTTAGGTTTGTAACTGATTGGATTTCGCAACGGTTGTTTTGAGTCAATTTATTCGCTCGTTGCTACCTCTTATTTCTGTACAGTATTTGTTTAGTTCCATTTTCGTTTGCACTCTATTGTACTGAAAGAGCAAGGTAGCGTTCAATTCACTGAATCGGGCTATGGCAATTACTACAGTCAACACGAAACACCAATATTTTTTGTCTTTTCAGAAAATTAAGGAAAGAACCATCAATTTGTACCTAGTTTTGCCTGCATGCCTGCTTTAAAACATAATAATAATTTTAACTTAATATTTTTAATAAATTTTCTTTTAAAATATTTCCATGTTGTTTTATAACCATTTACTGAATGCAAAGTGGCACTAAGTTTCATTATCACGTTATTTCAATTAGGGCACACTTGATCACTGGTCAACAAAATTTTGTAACAAGAAAGGTGCTGGCTAATTTTAAATTACCTACCGTTCCTCATTTTATTACCATATTTATTTTGATTCCATCAGGTCTAGTTTTCGTGTTACAGCTACTACCCACAAAATTAAAAATTAATCGTTTTTGTTTCACTTTCAAAGACAGAAGAGTGGCGTTTATTTATTGGTGGCTCAAAAGTAAGTTTAAAAGCTGTTCTTTTACATATTGCCAATAAACTTCCCTCTATACCATTAGGTGAGGCTTCTAACATGAAAGAAGAAAGAAATTTAATAGTTTCATAAGTTTCATGAGACTTATGAAACTATTAAATTTATCTTGGAAAAAATTCAGTATAACGAACAAAACTGGAAAGTTTGTGGAGATTTGAAGGTGATTGCCCTAATTTTAGGATTACAACTGGGGTATACAAAATACTGTTG
>DWHK01000264.1:0-15419 GCA_018247855.1 Graphium androcles | reverse complement strand
ATGACAATTTCATTGGTGCCGGCACCGGGGTTTGAACTCAGGTTCGCCTCGAGTATACAGAATTAAAGGCGAGCGCCTGGACACTGAGCTATATTCCTAATCCTTAATAATTATTTTCTTCCTAGTCCTATACCCAAATAACATGGCTCAGCTTTTAATTCAAACTTTTCTGAACAAATTATCTTTTCTGAGACTTACACAATTATTCGGCATTTTAAATTAAACTACTTTATGGATTTTATAGCTGTTTATTTTTAAATTTTATTTTCATTAAACGTGTTGAAAACTTTGAAGCATTTATGACAACAGGTTGGACTGAAGTTTTTGATGTCTTGATGTCACTTGGTGAGGCCGGATTAACAACCGATACAAACCGTTTTTTAAATGAAAACTCTTCAACATCTTTCACAGTTATCGATTGTGGAAATCTTTGTTCCAGATAGTACAAAGGATCTGTGACGAGCAACGTCTGGCTGCTGAATTACAACATGTCAAGCAAGTCCTGCACGACACCGCTCGATCGTCACAGTAACCGTAGAAGCCAGCCACGGTAGACCGAGTACCTGCTGTTTTACTATATTAGAGGACTCATAAACGCAATTGGCTCCATTTTGAAGCAAGCGTTTTTTAACACATATTATAAGCCGCTAAACAAAATAAGAAAATTTCAGGTGGTAAACCTGTTAAGTGGAAATTCACGCTACAAGATCCAGAAGTGTACACCCTTGGTTGTGAATGTGGTGTCTCTCGTGTAGACCAAATAAAGAGAAATATAAAACCCGGGTATAGGAACACTTAGCAAATATTACAAATAATAGGGAAAATAAGTCTGCAGTTTCTGAAAGTGCTCTGAAAGGCCCTACCATTATTGCAGATTTTAGAAGCCAAAAATCGCCGCAAATGTCGTGTCTTATTGTTAAATTCCCCACTCTACAGGCTACATATTTTCATTTATATAGAAAGATTGGCATGCAAGACGATGGCTCACTTCAGGTTTCGCAAAGCTGATGCTCATGGACACCAACAACATCTGAAGAATTGCGTCTCAGTTGCCAACCTTGGATAGTTATTCGGCTTCTTATCCAACCAAATTTTTTTATTTACCTGAATATCACTTTTTACACAGTTACTCTGTGCATCTGACCTCCGCAACCCAAGAGGAATAACTATAGTGGAAGGATGGATTAGTTGTCAGTTGTAGACACGAACATCCTTTTAACGACTCTCAAAGGTGTTTTTACCAACCGGGATAGAATTTTTTCATGCCCATTCGACGCTTGGGTCATCTTTTTTTGCAGATAATCGGGTGAACAGCCCATATTGCTAACACAACTAAAAAACGACATCAATAAGAAATTGTCCCCTGTGGGATTCTAAACCACCAACTTCGATGTGTAAAGGAAGGCTCAAGACCATTTATTTATATTCTTTCACGATCTAACATCGTGAAAGAATAGATTATTGGAGAGGAGTGGTAAGGAACATATTTGGGATTAGAAAGAGGAAGAAGTTAAAAAGAAATATTCATACAATATACTCAATACGATTAACAATTATATTTCAAATATATAAGATAATAACATAATGTATGTTATAACAGCTCAGGAAATAACGTATTATTTATATGGATATATTAAAGTAAGAATTCCTTCCATAAATTCTATAAAAGAAAAAAATATATCATAAATTTTTTTATTAAACCTTTTTGGAATAACGTAGACATAAATATCATTAAATAACTTACATCACAAAATGAGCGTACGATTTCTGAATTTAAATTAGGCTAATTCGAACCAATATTTTTACTGATTTCTTTTAAAAAATCAACAATTTTAATGAATAATTCATAAATTATCCACAAAGTTCCTGAATCAGAAAATACAAACAGGAACAACGTTTATTCAAAAATTTCCTAGAATAGAACTAAAAACTACATAGAAAAAGAAAATGGGACATAATACTATGTTGGGATTATTTAGTTACGTTTAGACGTAAACAAAAACGTAAAACTACATGAAGTAGAGAAGGCGTTTTACATTCATTTTATTACACGCAATTTATGTTACTAACACTTGTGTACATTATCAAGCTGTGTGGGTTGATATATTTAATGACATAACACCTACCGACGTTGTAACATTTTATCCACTATTCCAGTACCCCCATTGAATACCCTAAGATTTTAAGATTACCTGTTTTCCTCGTTTATGTTCCACCATTTAACAAGATTTTTAATATTCTTTTATATTATACTTCAAGACTTCGAGTTCTTTCCAAACAATTATAAGTAGACTTTCATCGACCACCAAATCCATAAAAACGATAATCAAATAATCCTTGCTCTAAAGGATTCAAATGGATTTCTGGTTGCTGTTAGTTACTTTAACAGTTTGATAGTCTAGCCAGATGCATCAACAATATCGTGTAATCATCCCCGAGACTTAGGATCCCGCGGTTAGGCAGAACATCTCAGAAACAGCTGTTGCTACTCTTATACTGCACGGAAACTGCAACCTTACCCATAAATCAAATGAAAAATAAAGTACGTTGCAATAAAGGCTTGTAGGTTCCCAGAAGACTTTCCCACCCTTTTTTTACTCCTTTTCCATATCAAACTTGCAAATCATATATGCAGCTCTTCGGATGTAATGAAATTTGTGACCGTGAAATTGCCAAATGAAACTGCTTATTATTTAACAACTTTGTTTTTTAAAAAACTGTATCATTTAGAACGATATCGTAGTTATATTTAACAGATAATATTTTGCATTTTAAAACCGATAGGAACAATTCCAACTTGCTAAAATTAAACTTTCTACGCCGTATCGTACCGTCTATTGCCAACAAGATTGTGAAAAGTACATTAAGAATGAACTCGATAGAGATTTGGCACGAGCCAATGGAGATAAAAATCTGAATCAAATGATTCGAATATGCTCCTTAGTGCATCGTTTTGCAATATATTAACATTACTTCTGCTCACAAGGTGCATGCATTTTTCATATAGTGCATTTTTGAATTGCAAAACATTTAACTGATTCTTTACCTTTATTAAATAAATGCTTAAATTCATGGTATACCATCAAACTTCGCTCATTTCTACAAAAGAGACAAATATTTTTTTTTTATAATAGTTTTAGATAAGTATCACCAATAGACAAATTTTGGGTGTACAATAATAGCTTCAAGCCCCAAATAAGTAATTACCAAGTAACGAAGTCGAAGTTTATAATACTAGCTATTACACCCGCATAATATTAGTTTTAGGTTTTAATTGTTTTTATTCCCAGAACTTTTATTTTCCTATTTTACTCCTTATTGCATTAGCTATCTGTCAGTGAAAGTCCCGTCAAAAATGGTCCAGCTGTTCCAGAGATTAGCTGGAACAAAAAGGCAGACAGACAGACAAAAATAAGTAAATTAATATTAATAATAATTTCTAACAGAGAAGCATTTCAAGTGGACATAGAATATGTCATTTGCGTAACAATTTTAGTTATACAGAATATTTTGCACTAAAACTAGTCGTTAATCTCTTCAACGTTTCATTAAGTTATTTAAGTCTAGAATATTTATTATTAAAATAATCCTTATTTACAATAATGATCCATAATATATAACAATCCATTTACTTTTTATTTAACGAACTCTTTATGTCTATTATATGTTTTAAATCACGTACTTATGCGTATATTCTTTTTTTAAAATTATAATCATACCCTAAATAACTAATTTCTCTAGCTTATTTTATTATTAAATAATATTGCCTTTTAAATCGTTATAAAAATTACATCAAATATTATTTTTGTAATTTATTCGATCTCATTTCAAACAAGCGTTGCTTGTATATAATAAGCTTTTTTATCTCGTTAAGCTTCTTATTTAACTTACATTTATTTTTAATGTTGCTTGTTAGAGTACAAGAAATTTATTTGAATTCTTAAGTTTGATTTACTAAATGTAACAGAATATTATGTATATATAAGAACATAATATTTTTTTAGTGTCTTGATGTCGCGCCAATCAAAATAAGTGTTTTTGAAAATAATCTCGATCAGAAATAAAATAAATAGGGGTTTAAATGTGAAATTTCCGTTTTAACTTATGGCCATTTTGGATTAAAGTTAAATATACAAGGTGTAATATTACATAATTAATTTTTTTTCACACGATAATGACTACATTCCAAATTTTAAAGTATATGACAGTTTGTTGGTTGTCTTTCAAATTTAAATAGATACATCGAAAATAAGTAGTCTCGAAGTAGCTGCTGATCTTACAAGAAATGTTATAACCTGCATTGTAAGGGACCTGTAGGAGACTTGTCTGGGCGGGTGACTTATCGCAACCGGTATTATAAATCTGTTGTATAATTGGTACCACTGGTTACTTCAACACAGGATAATAACCATATTGGAATCGTATTCGATTTTGGTCGTAGTTTGGTAGTAGAAACATATAAAATTCGCATCTGTAGTAATGGTATTTTTTGTACTGATGTTAATTAAAAAATTAGTCCTCATCACGTGCTTTAATTTATATTTTATCTGTACGGGTTTGTGATAGATTTGAATGTGGTAGGATACTCGCTTAAACTTACATGTAATTATAATATTAGGATGTGCCTATCGCAGCCATTCGGCTCCCGTGCATCTGGCACCTAAGATAAGGAGTCGAACAAAGTAAACGTAAAAACCATTAGGGTTTCTGAATGATTCCCCCTCAGCTATTAGTTAAAGAGACGGGTTGACGTTGCAGCCGTAACGTTATCTCGCACAACAAGTGAATTAATGAGTTCATGCAGAACTGAAGTAGATTCTTAACTTAATTAAGTTAGTGAATTTTCATGTGGCTATAAACTTTTAACACTTTTATTCAGAGTCGAGAAGTAAGAAAATTGCGGTCCTTAATTAAGACTTCTGATAAGAACAAGCTTATTCAAGCTCTATTAGTTAAATAGAATGGCATAAATATTCATTTGCATAAAATCAAATTATTCTAATATAATCGTCATCCATATCACCAATATTCATATTAAATATTGAGAGATTAAACTAACAATGGCTATGAATAGTAACCATATTAAGAAAAAATAATAATTAAATATACAGTGAGGCGTTAAAATTAATACTAATTGTTTTTATAATATTTTTTTATAAACTACATTGGTGTTGCATTAGTTCTTTTCAGGTGATCACAAACCAAGCAGCTTGCTCGTTGAAGTTCTATTTAGAAAAACACATAATGCGAGTTTAAACAGTCGATATAAGAACGGAAATATGTTGTACATATTAAAGAAGAAATTTTTCCGTTCCAAGTCAATATGATGAAAATAATATAAAAGAAGTAAGAAAAATAATAATGATTTGATGACTAATAAAAGCCAAGAAATTAAATATTGCAGGCAAAATATTGCACTATTTCAATATAAAGTTAGCACAGATATTGTTAGTCCTTAAATGATGCATAGGATTTCAACGTAAACTTTGTATAAAGTTTACTCTAACAAACAAACTTCAATTTTAACCTATAGGTCAGATTGAGAGTTTTAAAGCATAAATTCCGTATATAGACGTCATGTTTTACTAAATTAAAAAATTAAATAACCTTATAGGTAATGTCTTCATTGTCCTTTACTTTTAAGTTTTGTTATTATAATTAATTAACTTATAATTACTTTAACATCAAAACAACAGAGAATACAAATGTACGAATATGAATATTATTTTTTTATGTCAAATGCATATTATATGTACAAACACTTTATATGTATAATGTCTATATAAACTACTGTGCCACATATGATGCAATCAAATTACTACGCAGCCAATGAATAAAAATAATGATAAATGCTAAAGGTATATAAAACATTAAAAATACATTATTTTTAAAATATTTAATCATTTGAAAACTACTTGTACAAAAAAATATGCAGGAAGTTCGCTTTACGACTACTTAATTGAAATTTATTGCAAAAAAATTAAAGCATAGCTAAGGTATATTAATTATCCATAATCATCAAGGTATATCACATTAAAAATCACGTTACTATTACAAAATCCAATATTTAAATATACAACTAAAACCACAGGACATTAATATCTTGTAACATTAAACTTCAACACGTATACTACGTAATATTTAACCTTAAAAACCAAGTGTTTAGACGTTCATAGTTGTTGTCCTTTTTGCTTGTTAGATCCTAACGGATCCTTACAAGCGCATAATGGCATTGACATTATAGAAAAGTAAACAAAAAATCGAAGTACTAGGTCGCCTCAAGACATCATAAATGTCTAGCGTAACTGCGCTGAAAACGAAAAACGCCTGAGGCTAATCTTCCTGCTCAAATCAGCGAATCTTCATTAACAGGCTTATATTTTCTGCAGTCAAGTTTACACGTTAAGTGCACGGTGAAAGGCTCTTTACGTTATATACAGTAATTTTAAAAGAATTATCGTTTGCTTTAATTGTAAAAGAATTGGAATAGTTGCGGCAACATGGCAATTATTTTAATAGTTTGTAAAAACCCACGCAAATGTTGATTATAGTTTTTACTATGCATTGTGTTAGTGTAATGTTAATTTATATCAAAAGACGAGTTTATAAACCGCTGAGAGTGCTTGGTTCAATTTAAGCAAACGTTACATTGTAAATTATATTTATATCAAAGTTTTTTGAGAATCACCAGTCAAAAAGACTACACATTATTTTTTCGATAAAAAAAAAGAGATTTAAACTCGCATATCTGTTTATGTGTATCCGCAATAGCATTGTATTTTTAAAACATACATTAATTCAAAAGCCAAATTCAACAATTTTTCTCGATGTTTTTTTTTGTTTTCTAGTCAGAAAATCCAACTCATTCCAATAAGTTTAACTGCTCAATACTTGTGTAAGTTAAAATAAATACAATAATCGTTGAAATTCGAGTACAAACTTCAATTGCCTTGAATTTTAAATTTAAAGAGGTTACTGCAAAACTTTTCCAACCTAAAGGTTGAAATACAATGACTACTAGTGATAGAAAGCAACATGTTATACATAACTTTCGCTGCATTTATGAGGCCACACTGTCTGAGAGGTACTTCTGCCTCACACTTATAGTCTCCCAAAATAGAGTACGTAGTAAATAGAGTACGCTTGGCTTGTGGGGTTGCTCACTCAATTCCTTTCCTAATCCCACATTTTCCCAGCTCCCTCCACCAAATGTTATCTCGCCAAGACAGGCAACGCACTGTTACTCTTTGAATATTGAGGGTTTCTGTTAGTAGGAAAGGACCACCAGAAAAGGACCACACACTTAACATCGTAGAATACCCAAGCGTGAATAATTTCCGTGATTAATTAAGGAAACTAGTAAATATATAGACGGCATTTTAATGCAACCAGAAATATTTTAAGGCTAGTTGGGTAGCCTTTTGCTAAATAATAAAACAATGCTACGATTAATTACTACGGCTGAATCACGGCCTATCTAACGAGAACGGAGAGCACGTACTGAATCTTAGATAAATAACATTTTTATAAAAAATGCTGGAGTTTCCTGAAACATTAATTATCGGTATAAAAAACTGATTACCTCAATGCTCCTTAATTGAAGGCGAAACCTTTTACTTGACCCAGCAAATGAAGAGCGTTACCTTCTCTCTAGACGAATTTACAATAAAAGCGCGCTGAAAACATGTTTTAAATTTTATGAAAGTTCTTGTAAATGTAATGTTAATAATTTTGTTTTGTAATCATATAGGCACAATAAAGGCAAAGCAAACTATTTTTTCATATATATTATTCTTCTTATGTAAGGACTTGATGAACTTTTTTAAATTTACGTAACGTTTATAGGAGATCTCTTAATAAATCTACGCCTGGTTTTGTAATCTGTATTAAACCGAGTTTAATACTTGGTTTTTATAACAAAAATCATTGCATCATGGAAATCAGTCCATTTTATATTGCTATTTGTTGCTGGATATTAAGACCGGTTAAGACAATATTTCGTTAAGCAACAGAATCTATCTACCTGGTCAAGTTATAGGAAATGAGTCTCTTAAACCATAATTTTTTAAAACGCAAAACTTTGAAAAACGAAATAAATTTTTTTATCGATACTTTTTTGCCCCTTTTCAGCAACAAATTTTTCAACAACAGCAGATTGATTATCTACTCAATTCAGGAGTTTTCATACTGTTTTTATATGAAACTAGCAGTAGTCCCGATCGGTCGATGTGAGAAATTAACTCCAAGGTTTTATATATATTTTTTTTAATTTTGCTGATTCACCCCGTTACTAAGGTAACTCTATTAAGTACAGTTAACAGATCCAGTATTATTTATCTACAAATGTCTAATTTAAACCAATTTCAGGTGCGTATTTAATTAACGTAGACCTGGTAGTTTTGTATCTTGTCCGAGCTTTCTCTTAAATTTATTTTTTTTATTTACTCTACCACTTGCAGATTCTGATTACACAACAAATCTCTGAACGAATTTTGCTAACTTCGCAGATGTTTATATTTCAAGCAGTTACTAATTAAGATGCAAATTTTACTGAACTACATTAGAATGAATCAAAAAGTTTTACGTGAAACTAAAGAGAAACTCTAATTTAATATGCTGTTTCAAGAACCTATCAAAAAGCTTTACGTTATATGTTCTGTAAATGCATTGTCATGGATGTTATTTTCTTTAAATGTCTGTTCAAGTTACAAATATTGGATTTTGATTTTGGTTTAGTTAATTTTCTATCTGAGTTTTTCGACAAATTTGATTAGTTTAGATAAACTACTTAACTTTAAGATTAAAGTAAAATTTTTATTTAATATTTGTAATCTTTGTCCGAAATTATATTATTATTATAACTATTTATAATCGTGAAGCACTAGGAGAATAAGGTGTTTCAAAGTTGCAGTGATTAATAAGCAAATAATTCGAAAAAGGGAATGTGATATTCTATCTATTTGAATTTATGAAAAGTAATGTACTTACATTCTTTCTTTAATAAACAAAATAATATCACAAGTGACCGAAAACGTTTTATCAAGCTTGTTTATGTTGTAATTCTACTGATATATACATAAGAAAAGGATTGTACAAATTGAAAAAAAAATATTTTAAATTAATTTTAATAAGACATGATTTTTCATATCTATTGCATTGAATTAATAATGACAATAAGTCTTTATTTTCTCACCACGCTACATGTTACTAAAATTGAAGGCAGTACATACAAATTCTTTTCACAAAGTATCAAATGTGGGCGACTGATGCACCACACTAAGCTCGAGGCTTGTATTGTCGGGTCATCAGGTCTCCGCCCTTAAACAGTTATTCCATAATTAAATATATATAAGTATTTTACATAATTACATTCATGCAAACTGAAGTAAAACGAAAAATTCGTTTAAGTTTTAGTTTGTTAGCAAAACTGAAACGTATGTGTGGCATTATTGCTAACATTATGTGTGGTATTTTATTGAAATTGCACTTTGTTCAGAACTGGAAAGCAAGTTTTACAAAACACCCGTTTTAAATAAGGCTAACGTGATCAAAAATAAATATACACAACTATAATTTATTGAACGGACCAAATAAATACTATATATAATTAGAATTTATTCAAATAATAAAACTGTGTTTTATTAAATTAAATATTGTATGAAAATTGAAATATAAAATAAGTACATTTATAAGACAAAAACAATCTCAGTTTAAGTTATAAGCATTATCTTCTGCTTGCACCGGATACAAAAGAAGGCGTAAATTATTATGGAGTAACAACAATTTTCACGAAATAATCACTTATTTTTATGAGACTTCATAAATTGTTAAAAGAGATTATTTCTCTTACATTTACTTCATTTGTAGCTGAGCATACTATTTAAGGAACTTACTCTTAGCCTTTCAAGAGTGAATTTCATCGTACTAACTTACGTAATAAAACTTGCTGCCAGGAACAATGATCTCGCAGCTCTTGCTCATATTGCTGTCTCTTGCGCTTTCGGTACAAAGCCATTTGTACGTGTTATGTGTATTGCAATAAAAAAATATTAGGTGCTATCTCCCAGTTCGTTACCATAAGTACATAATTTTCTTCAGTAAACTGCCATAGTTATTACACCGTATCCTGCGAATATAAAGATCCGCAGTAAGTAAATAGTACTTCAACGCAATTCAAAATGACTAATACTAATATTAAAATTATTAAAGGAAAATTACGTCTTTATTGTTTGTAAAGATTTCTTGTTTCATCTCATCCAACTTCTAGTATTTTGGAATCTACTGTCCATGAAAAATCTATTTATCCAGTACGTCTTTTATTAGATTTTATTTTTAATGCAGCTCTGTTCCTTCGCCATACTACTTTAAAAAACATGTATGCAGTTTGTTAACAACCAAAACATTTGATTTGATAGACCAAAATCCTCGCAAAAGATTACCGGTTCCTACTAAGGATGATACTCGACGCTATAGAAGTAAAAAACTCAATTTTATCTCAATAGAGATGATGGTTGGGTGCTACTACCGGCATGGCATCCTATTACAAATACAGTCAACACTTGCAGTGTTAAGCTTATGTCTTGACTTAATTTGAATTAAGTAAACCTGAATTAAGTATTCGTATGCCGAATTAATACGTGACATCAGGCCATTGTATACCTCAGTCCAACCCCTGACAACAAATGCCTGCAAAGTGTTTAAAACGCCTCGATAAAATCCGTAAAATAATTTAATCTAAAATATCGAATATTCGCGTAAATCACAGAAATTGCGGTATAAGTACAGACAAGTATTGTGTAAAAAAAATCATAAAATTCGACAGGATAAGTCACCAATATGAATATTATTTTTATAAGGAAATCTCTTTACTGCCACGACTACATATGGCATCACTAGGTAACGGTACGGCAAAGGTAAGTTCTAGTGTTTCCATAACAACAACAAACTCCGCATTTAATATTGAAAGTTAAGGTAAAAAAATGATAGGGACATATCATTACGTTGGGACGAAAACACATTTTATGTATATATGTATGTAACGTGATAAGTCTCGAACCAGAGCTCCAATTTCAATGAATTTTGAAATATATGTAGGTAATATTAGTACAATTTTCAAGTTTGTTGTTTATTAAAATCGGTTAAGTATTTTAAGAGATATTGAAATAAATGTGAAACAAAAAAATCACGAAGTCTAAGTTCACGGCGAACTACTAGTATTAATAAGGGGTCATCCAAAAATTACGTCACACTTTTAGGGGGTGTCAAAAGAGTGTGACATGGTGTAAGTACTTACATGGGAAAAGTGGTAACTTCAATGGTACAAATTCAATGGAAAAAGTCCATAATTTTATGTGGCTGCAAGCTGGTATAAACGTTTACAAATAATAATGTTCAAATATAAAAGAAAATAAAAATTTCTTACTATCGTATATTGAACTTTATAAATAAAAATACATGATTGTTATTTCCATATCTCTTAAAATACTGAACCGACTTTAATGCCCTACGAACCTAAAATTTGTACGAACATTACATATATATATAATGTAATGTTAATGTGGTAATATTCCAAATTACATTTACATCGGAGCACTTGTTCGAGAGTTATCGCGTTACATACATAGATACACACATAAAATTTGTTTTCACCCCAACTGTAACTGTATACCTCACTCACTTCGCTCGATTGGTCAATAACGTTCAATTTGTTAGCAAAGTATAACTAGTTTTTGAATTTAAATAAAAATGCACATTATTATGGCAACTTTCTATGAATTACTAAAATTAAAACCTGAAATTTTTATTACATAAATTTATTAATAATAGCTTGTAGTACAAAGCGAAAATTGTTGCACAATACACTACGGCACTACATAGTAAGTAGTTTTTTTCTCTCAACATGTTTATTATAACGATATCAAAAGACAACATCATTGCAACATTTTAATGGATATTAAGATATTTCCTATATCGTATAATCCATTGTGATGTTGCAGCTGTTATAGGTTTAATGAAACCTTCAATTTATTCTTATATAATGTTTTAATAAATAATAATAACAAAATAATTTTATTTTCCTTAAATATGCATAAAATCGAAACAAAAGAAAAACGTTTTGGATAATAAACAATAATTAAATAATAAAAAAAAACTGAATGTAAAAACAACAAATGTAAAGGGAGTAAATAACGGCACAAAGGTAATAAGCTCAGCTAACTTTGAGAAAACTTTTCAATGCTGATTTTCTGCTTATCTATAAATTAACAGTATAAGTAAAGCTCAATGGTTAAAAAAAAACTAGAAAACAGCAGGGCGGTAATTGTTGACATTTATTCAGGATATAATCATACTTTCAATAAAAATAAACTGTATAGATTTTTATTACAAAACAAAAAAAAATATTGTAAGAGAAACACGACATAAAATAATAACCACGCGCACACACACACACAAATTATTGCATAAAATTGATTTTTTTTATAATATAATGGTCGAACACAACTTTTGTTTGGCAAGTATGTAATTTTATGCACATATTAGTTATAACCAAATCAATGTACTATTAAGAAATTAAAATTTATAATTTGTTGGTTTATAAGTGCAATGAAAATGATTAAAAACGAAAAAAAAATTTAAATATACATACATATTACAATATTTACTACAATTAGACCGAAGACGACTTCTGCTTAGCAAATATGACAAGCCTGTTGTTTGGAGAATCTGTATTGCGACATACTCGTTCGTAGTGGAGGCGGTGAATCGTACCAATATTTTCGATGCTCTGTACCGGAAAGTACCTTGAAATATCTACACAGACTTGAATATAGTTTGTAACTTTGTCTTATATGCATGAAGCACTAAATTTTGTAATACAAAAATCTTGTGGCTTCAATAGTGGCATGCATAAATAATAAAGGCATTTCAACACGCAAGTCCACATTGTTGGATTGTACCGGTGTCACGTTACACGGGTTCTCCGGAGTTGATGGCGCGTTATGAATGTTTTTGGCTGCACCGATCTTGTCCCGAACCGCTGGACCGTGAAACTAAGGGCCCGTTCACGCTTATGTTTTCTTTAATCTTTTAACGGTTTGATAATTTGTTAATTCACGAAAATTTATGTATATTAATATACGCGTGATTAAAAGGTATAATAATTTCGCATGATTTTAAAACTCTTGAGTGTGAATAAAATTTCAGTTGTCGCCTGTTACTCGTCAGCTATTAAAAGACAATGACAAGGAACAAGACAATATGCATTATAGAAAGGTTATAAATCATTTCTACAATATTTGACGCCTATATCTCAAAATCTCTATATCAATTTACAATTATTATAGATGTGACCGCCTATTTATAAATCATCCTACTGCCGGGCAAAGGCCTCCTCTAGACAGAGGGTATAAGGGGTCCACCACGCGGCCCCAGTGCAAACTTCACATATTAGATATGCAGGTTTCCTCACGATGGTTTCTTTCACCGGCGAGCACGTAGTAAATCGGCACTTAAAATTGCAATTAAGAAAATGACAATTTATTGATGCCGGCACCGGGGTTTGAACTCAGGTCCGCCTCGAGAATACAGAATTAAAGGCGAGCGCCCGGACACTGTGTTACCACGTTTACATTCTTATAGATATAAAATTTAAACTCTGATGATGATGAAAGATGTTGTGTGTGTCCATGAGCGTCGGAATCACTTAGCATCAGGTGAAAAAAAAATATTAAAAAAGTAAGTAAATGTTATACTTAAAAATTTAAGGCATTATTTTTATCCCAGTGACTTTTCTACTAATAATCATGACTTCGTGTTATACGTATCGATCTCTGTCGCACACTTGTCTCACAACTGCGTTAGAAAGAGACAGTGACAATTTCTTATATTTTAACCTGTCCATTTGCATTATAGGAGATGCTATAAATTGATGTACCAAATAAATAAAATATTCAAACATTGGACGTTTTGCGGTTTCAATATGACGCCGGCGGTTTTAATATTTTGTACCACATATTTTGTTAGTGTAATGTAATACCGTCAAGTGTTATTGTTTTAGATATTGAGTCATGCGTTTTTCAATCACTGTTTACAATTATGTACAATAGCAATCGTTATTAATAACTCTGAATAGGTATCTTGGAATAAGTAGGTAGAGCATAACATCATTCATACAGCTTTTGCTGCACTTCTACGGCCACGCTCGCCCAGGGAGGTACCACTGCCCTTAACAGAGCCAGCATAAAATAAAGTATGCGTGGCTCTTAGGGTTGCTGGATGACCATTCCTACCCCTTCTCCCATCAAATCTTTACTATTATCTTGTCCCATCTGTTAATCTGTTTTATCCAATTTCCGAGGCTGACAATGCACAGGGCGATGGGATCACATAACATCAGGTGAACCGTCTGCTCGCTTATTTTGCGACTTGTATATGTTACTGTGCATTACCCAGTTATGCATTCACTTCAGCCCTGTATCTTAGATAAAGTAAAGAGCTCCGCTAACTTATCATTGCCACCGACAGTTTATACAATTATGTGCGTTGTAAAGACAGATAAGCTAGATTGATTCTCGGAGTTGTTTTTACGAGAGGCGAGTGAATTGTCTATTGTAGCTTCTTCTTCCTCCTAGCCTTATTCCCAAATCACTTGGCGTCGACTTCTAATCCAACCAAATTTTACCTCATCAATTTTACATAATCAGTTATTACACAGAGGGCCTGATATCTGACCTCCGCAACCCAAAGGGATAAACTGAATTCGAAGATTGGATTAGTTGTCAGGATATTTGAACGCACTGACATCCTTTATTCATTGTCCAAGGTCTTTTTGACAACCGGGACCGACTATTACATGTCCATCTGACGCATGGATCATCTTAGTTTTCAGGCAATCGGGTGATCGGCCCGTATTGCCCTAACCCAACTAAGAAACGACAACACAAAGTCATTGTCTCCCCGCGGGATTCGAACCCACGACCTCCGGTTTGCAGCAAGGAGTCGAGTGTATTGTAGCATTAGGATTTAATCAGATTGAATTCTGCCTCCGAATCGGCAACACGTATTGTAATTTATTTTTAAAAACCCTTTTCTCCGACGTGAATGTTTGACTACGTAGAACTCGACAATCGGTAGCTGGTTTTTTTTTTAATAGGAAAGGTTGGCAAGCGAGCAGACGGTTCACCTGCCGTTTAGTGATCCCGTCGACCATTGACATACACAACATCCGAAGAGTTGCGTATGCGTTGCCAGCTCTGGAAATTGGATAAAACAGGTTAAAGGGTAGGAATGGCCATCCGGCCACCCCAAGAGCCATGCATACCTTATTTTATGCTGGCTCTGTGAAACCTCCCCGGGCGAGCGTGGCCGTAGAAGTGCAGCAAAAGCTGTATGAAGGATGTTATGCTCTACCACCTTAAAAG
>DWHK01000263.1:0-15435 GCA_018247855.1 Graphium androcles | reverse complement strand
CCAATCCGCACTGGGGCCGCGTGGCGGACTATGCCCTATGCCCTCTGTCTAGAGGAGGCCTTAGCCCAGCAGTGGGGTGAAAATAGGCTGTTACTTTAATCAAGAAAGACTAAATTCTACGCAGACGAAGTCGCGGTTAACATCTAGTCTCATATATATTCTTCTTTAGCTCACTGCAGTCCATAACCATATAAACGTAAATTATGCTGAATTCTTTCGTTCTTCCACAAATATATTAGTGTTAATAAATACAAGATTATTTTGACACAAAATTGCAAAAGAACCGACTTCAAACGCTTTAGAAGTTTACTTTCGTGACATATTTTTTCCGTTATTTCGGTTTCAAAAACAAACGACTTAACCGATTTTTATAAAAAAATTATGGGATCACACTTAGAATATCTAAAATAAAACACACATAACAAAAATTATATATACCGTTGAATTGAGAAACCTCCTCTTTTTTGTAGTCGGTTAAAACACGTTTAAAGTATTTTTTCCCGTAGGCAAGTTTGCCCTAAATGCTTAGTTAATTGCCCTCTTAATGCTAAGGACACGTAAAACCTTCTATTTTTGAGGGACCATAAATTAAAAAAAAAAATCTTATCTTGCAATACCTATTGCACATTAAACACTGTTTTTAATGTTACATATATATCGATATAATATTCATCGATATTTCTTTACCCTACATGATTTGATCACGGCCCTGTTCCTAACACAAAAATAAAAAAATGAGTTTCTAAATTTCGAACGTTAACATTTTAAATGTCGAATGGAATTTTTTTAAATGGCACATTGCAACTTAAAACGGCCAGTCACGTAACGTCAGACGCAGCCGATTGCGTGTCGGACACGCTTAGTGAACAAACGCGACATCTAGGAGGAGAGCGACGACATCGCGACATGCAGACGCAATCTAAAACTTGCACTATTAACGTAAAATATTTTGGACCTACCTTGAATATCAGATAGGCAAAAGCCAATATTATCTACATTGCTTTTTTTTTAAAAAAAAAAAGCTGCCCTTATTATAAGCTCTAGGTTTGTTACAAGGGCGTTTTACAAACATAAATTACACATACACAAACACCCAAATCCGAAACAACTATCTGTAGGTCATACAAATATTTGCCCTGGGTGGGAATCGAACCCACGACCTGTGACGCCGCAGCTAACGTCTTAGCCACTAAGCCAACTACTCGCCGAATCATACAGGTAGAATTTTTTTTTATTTGCTCCCTTCTATTTGTCATCTATGTTTAATATTTATTTATTTACGTTACACGTTCGTCTTTGGGTCTTATGTGGGCCAAGTTTAACATAACGTTTCACTTGTCTTAGTATACATTTGCCCTAATTGCATGAACTGACAGACATGCATCATGTGAATGTAATCACCTTAAGATGTTGAGTTGTTTTTTTGAAATATTAACTTTTTTCTTAGTCTTATCGGTTGATAAATAAGGCAGTGTAAGTGTTAAAAATAAATTAACTTTTCCATTTATCATATAAATTAGGAACGGGATATCACTCGGTTAGGAGTATGATTATTGTGATTGTTTAGTGGAACATAACCTTAGAATGCGTAGGTAAATTTATCACCACACACATACTGCAAATACTAACAAATTTAATGAAATAAAAAGCATACAATGTTTATTTCTATCATTTTCTTTGCAAAAAAATCACAGATAATATGATCAAACTATACTGCAGCATTAAAATGAAATTGTAGTATTATTTATCTACATATATAAAATTCCAAAAATGTTTGTATCAATGTCTTTTATAGATTTTGAAACTATCCAAGCGATGTGCCCCAGACCTTATTTATTTTAGCTTAAGCAATAATGCAGGGATGGTTCTATACAAAAAAAATTTTGGGGTAGTAGTACTCCATGGGTATATGTTAGTTTATTTATAAATGATATACATACCTATATCAATTTGTAAAATCCAATGAAAATCATTCATTTCAAAAAGAAAGGCAGCACTATTAGCATCATGTTCCAGAATAGCACCTTCATATTTAACAATCATTTGTGCTAACAATTCTCTTTTTAACTTGTCATTGTTGAGTAAATCTTGAATCTAAAATATTATACTTTTTAATGTTGAAAAATCAAAATAGTCACAAAATAAAAACAAACAAATTAACATTTTTGAAAACATTACCTTAAGCAGAAAAGGCCCAGTTAAACAAAATATTCCTTTTGTGAGTTTGTTTTTATAGGGGCATGCTGACCTTTTCAGGCAAAAACTGTGACTTGTTGCATACAGTAGTCACAGAATAGGAAAATAAGTGAAAGTGACACTAACAAAACTGGAATTGAAGTTATTCTCAGTTCTGGTTTGATAGATAATGCACACAACCTTACCGGCTACCTTAATCCTATTTTATGCCATACAGCAAAGTATCAAAACGATAAACAGAGCAAAAATATTTTTTTTTTCTAATTTCAAAAATATTTAAAAAGTGACTAATGTTACAATTATGACCAATTTCAGGTACAAAATAAAATAACTGCAACCAAAACAAAAATACTTCTGTAGCTTTAAATATGATACTAGTTATGTTTGTCCATACAAGTTCACTTCCTATTTCTATTCTGTATTCTCTATCACAATTAAATCAACATAATCCAAAATATCTTAAATAATTATATAGTGAGTACAACAAATAGTGTACATTACCTTATTGTTTAACAGTTCTGTAACCATTGGTACATAGTCCATAAGCACTCCAGATTGATGCATTCTAAAAACAAGGTAGTGTTTTGTATCAAAAAATTCATTTAGAAAAAATTCTAAAATCCTTTATAATACTTACAATGGTAAAGATATATTTCCAAGACATTTTGTCAAGAATGGTGATAACATAAGTTCTGCATTTGTGGAATTAGGGAAACGAACAAGTAACAGAGCTGTATCAATACCGGGATTATTATCAATCCTGTAATAGATATGAAAGTTCTATTAAAGTTTACTATCATACCATACCAACAATAATAATTAATTCAATAAAATAATTCATGCAGTACCCTTCATCATACAACTCTGGTAGCCTTGATGTGTCCACTTTGAGTTTTATTAAAAATTCAGATATATGCCCGCCAATCCAAACTTCAACATCTTGTTCAGAAATAAATGCATTTCCTAATAGAGCACTGTACTCAAAAGCAGCACGAGAACTTTCATCTTCATTCAGTTTTTTTATCTATAAATATTATAACTCTTATTTATTTAATTTGTAACATTTCAAAATTAAAACATCAATTAATAATTAACTGTTAGCAGTGTATGTTACTTTTTAAATGTATAGATAGTAACTTTTGTGAGTATAACATAGTTACTAATAATGGTCCAACAAATTGTATTCATAATCTATGATTTAAATTCATAAATGATTTATTAATTTTTATGTGAATAAAAATTTTAAAATGACATTAAATTTTTAATTAAATTTAAAGCTCTTAAGTTATGTTTTCAAGGTGGTAGGGCAAAATATCCTTCATACAGCTTTTGCTGCATTTCTACGGCCATGCTTGTCTGAGGAGGTACCACCACCCTTTGCAGAGCCAGTATAAGTGTGTCCGTGGGCAATGGGATCGCTTAACATCAGGTGAACTGTCTGCTTGCTTGCCAACCTTTCTTATAATAAAAAAAAAAAAATAAATAAAAAGAAACAAGCCATTGAAATGTTAAAATTCTTTACATATATATTTTTTAAATTTATTAAAAATAATTACCTGGTGTGCCTTGTATAATGTTACTAGTTCTGTAATAACATCTCCCAATGCTTTCGGATCATTTCCATTCCAGTTAGACAAACTAGGAACATTTTTCGCTAAAAAATTGTCATCTGAACTGTTAAGAAAACTGTCATCATCAAATCTAAAATCTGGAGCAAACCATGGTGTAGAAGAATCAAATATGACTTCCCATTTTAATTTTTTAGAACAGTATGGCAAAATTAATCGAAATTGAGTTTCATCTCCATCACTATTAATGCCAATTCTTTCTAAGTCCACTTTAGCTTTACATAATCCTGCAAATAAGTTTTAAATATGTGTCAGTACTATTACTTCAACATTTTACTACTATGTTTAAATATAAACAATGTTTTATAAACATATTGTATACGAAATAAACGTAAGTACAGGAAAGATAAACTTTAAGTATGTATGTATAAAAACTAAAATGATTTAAAAAGTTGTAAAATTAAATTACCTAATTTTAATTCATTATATATATTCTGGATATAAGGACGAAACACAGGAGCGATTTCACATAAAACACCGCTATTATCCATTTTCATTTTAAGTAATTAGGTGTATTATAAATATATTTTTCTATATGCAAGGTATCTTTCTTTTTTAATTTTTCCTGTATTAATATTATATTTTAATCAAAACAATAAAAAAGTAGTTAAATTTTGCATAATTTCATTAGACTCACTGACCACTGTCAGGATGACGATGTCATCAAAAGTGACAGTGGGTGTCAATGTCAGTTACAGCTTCATGCAACGCATTTTGGTACTCCGAAATGCCTCGTATGCAACAGTACGTTGTAGCGCTACTGATTCGTGCAGGGCGTTGCTTCATGTATAGCACATATAAACGGATTGTAATAAACTGGGTTCAAATGTAAATTAGTCCTTCACATTCATCCAGTCAGTAAACAGTTATAGTTAGAGTCTGCATCCGTGCCCGCAAAGAACAGACGTTCCAAATGGTCGCTATCTGAGCACAATACTTGTTAAAATTTGTATTTCCTTTCCCTCGCGTGTTCTTTGAAACCACTCACGCCTTCCGCACCTTCTGTATCATCCGCGCCGACTGCGAATACTCGTTTCATGGTCCTTTGCGAATGTAGCACAACTACCTTAAGCGTAAGACTTATGCTGGGCCCACGCCCTTCCTAGCGTTGTTTCTGACTCTTAGTCGGATTCTACAAGCACGGGCGTGGAGGTAGAGCGATCTGCCGCCAACAGCGAGCCTGGCGAAGCCATAGTGAGGAGCTCGCCCACGGCGGATCCTATTTAAATGGTCGGACCGCAAATGCTGAAAACGGCAAAACATCAAACATCAAACGGCAAACATCGGCGTCTACCCCAGGGTTCCATATGGCAGCTCGTAAGGCCAAATAACCGTCTCCCATTATACTTCAGAATAAGGCAAAATAAAACCGTGTGCTGCAATGGTTAGAAAATTAAAACGTTAGGGATATGTGGAAAAATATTCACTTTTTAAGTGAGTCTAAAATAAATTTTCACACCTATGCCCTCGGAGGAACGAAATCTTCCAGCAGTCATTAAAGGCATCCCAAAAGAAATGGATGTCGAAGACGTAAAGGTCGACTTTCAACCCCAAGGATACCCTATATACTACTATATTGGTGTGACCCATAGAAAAAGACACATCCGATACGTCGTAATGTGTTAACTGTAATAAAGACAGCCATCCATTCAATTATCGAGGCTGCAAAAAGGTTTCTAAAAGAGCCGCTTCCAAAAAACCGTGAGCGCAGGAAAACCGTCGATGATCGCAAAACACGCCACGCCAGCTACAAATGCCTGGTATAAGCCTCCCTTAATAATTAAAAACAATAGCGCGATCGCTTTAAGATCAACGCAGGTGGCCTAAGTTTTCCTCAGAACCGACACAGATGGTCGAGCCAGCCGCTTCTGGCTTACACGTTTTTTTTATACAGAAAGGTTGGCAAGCGACCAAACATCCTAAATGTTGCGTGTGCGTTGCCAGTCTTGGCAATTGCATATAAATGTGACAGGGTAGGATGGGTCAGGATTATATTAAGGATTCGGTGAGAAAAATAGTAGGAAAAGAAAATGATAGGAATGGCCATTATTAACCAACCTCTTAGGGCCATATATACTTTATTTTATGCTGGCTCTGTGAAGAGCGGTGGTACCTCCTCGGGTGACCGCGGCCGTAGAAGCCCAGCAAAAGCATAATAGCATAATAGAAGGATAACATTTCTGAGACTTACGCGAATATTCGACATTTTAAACTAAACAACTTTACAGATTATATCGCGGTTTATTTTAAAGTAGGACCTACCGTGACCATGAATGCTGCAAAGGATTCGAAACGTCGGGTGATAAAATTTAAAATAAACCGCGATATAATCCGTAAAGTTGTTTAATTTAAAATAATAGAAGGATATTATACTCTACCACCTGTAAAAATTACACCATAACTAACTACGTACAACAAGTCATTACTTGTTCTGGGACCATATCTATTATCTATATCTGATATCGCTTTAGTTTGCGGTTTGAAACAATATACGTCGACGAATTAAGGCAATTATATATACATGTATTTAAAATAAAAATTAAATTCAAATTAGTCTTTCGTGATTCAAGAATTATGCCTTTTAATTTTTTAATAATCTTTTAATCTTTTAAATTTATAAATTTAATTTTATAGATTATGTCATAACATTGTGCTCAAACGTTTTTTTAAATCCAACCCACAGACAGAGTGCATTTGCATTTTGTGTATCTATGAAAAAAGTTGCAAATCTTATATCAACATCAATCCCAATTGATTTGGTAGCTGGTTTGGTTCATATTTCGGTAAAAAAAGTATAATTTTCCAATGTTATCTTTCGACAAGTTATCACTGTAATGAATTGACATATGTGGATCTTGAATGTATTATTAAATTTACATTTATCTGAGTGTCACAAATTATGAAAGATATGCATTCGGTACTACAGAATCAATTGTCAGAACTTACAAAATTAGCAAGAAAATTCAATTGTTTCTATCTATCAGGTATTGTATTGTTTTTCTTGAAATATCTTTAACGCTAACAGAGATAAAATGCTATTTCTTGTTTTTAAGGCTTACACAAAGGAATATGTAAACCGTTTATAGTCGCAGGTCATCAAGTTGGTTTAATTCGTCCTGATGTTATGAAATATCTTCAGCGATTTCCACAGGTAAATAATTTCTCACATATCTATCGTATTCTGTGATATTATCGGTCTTCAAATCTGTCTATCATTTAGTAGGTCTTGCAGGAAAAATAATGTTGTGGTGGCCCTATACTGTTTTCAGGTATTCATTATTACTGGAAAATTTGTTGAGTTAAATCCAGCATTTAGAGGTTATAAAGAGAGAACCTCAAAAGTAGCAGATGTATTACAATCTCTACGTAAAGAAAACGAAATTTGTGCTTTAAAGGGCTGGAGAGATGAGGTTTGTGTTCTAGTAAATAATTATATTTATACCTATAAACAGTCAAAGTAAGTGTGTTGTACAACAGGCATAAGAAAGTAAAAGGGTACTAATTAACAATTATAAAATTTTTGTCTGTCTGTTTGGGTCAGATAATGTCCCAAATTCACTGGCACATAGTTGATGGAATTAGGAGTAAGATTGGCTACTTTTCTTTAAAAAAAAGGATTATGGTAACATGCAAAAATAAAACTATGTGTGAGAAACCACAGTCAACAGATAGTACATAATATTTTTTTCATTATTTGGAACTATTGTAATAACTTCTCTCTGTTAACAATGCTATTTACATAAATGAATTTCCCTATAATTCTTTTATTTACCTTTTTAAGTGTTTTGAAGTGAGTACACCATTTTATCATGAAAGCCTCTTGGAAATGGATAGAAGTGCTATTTGTCTCTTTGGTATAAGAAATTACGGTGTGAGCGTTAATGGATATTTAACTCATCCTACAAAAGGTCTTTGTATTTGGTTACAACAGAGGAGTTTCACAAAGCAAACATGGCCAGGTAAGTAATTTAAATTTATAGAATAATATACACCATATTAAGAATGGAGTTGAATAGTATAGCAATAATCTCATCTTCTTCTTCTTTTGTTAAAATGGCTACATCAAGGTTAACTTGATGATCTGCCAATGTCAAGGTTTAATAAAACAGGTAGAAAGTTATGCAATTAATAAATAAAATAGGACTTTTGGTCAATAAATCGATTTTTGACTTAAATCCATTTGTATATATATAATATGATACAATAGATGTAAAGGGTAAATTGTTATAGACAATACAGACATTTAAGATAACAAAAGTTAGGGAAGTCTGGGTTAGAGGGAGAAAACTGAAATATCTATCTTTAAAGCTTTATATTATTAATTGTTAGAAATTTATTTGAAATTTTTATAAAAAGGGAATTTGAGAGGGTTATGGGGAGGGATATCATAGAGAGGGGCTGCAAGATTTTGGCATGAGAAAAATAAATGTTATAACGTGCCCTCAGCTAGGCCACAATCACACAGATAATTATCGAATAATCTCATGATCCTTGCTCTGTTAGTGGGGTAATTACAAGCTTTTATTTAACTTGCCATATTACTATATTTGTGATATTTCCTGATGCTTTATTAGGCTCAAATTTAATATACTTGTATTTCTTCAGTAGCACTTCAGTAATATGGTATCATGGAGGTGGTTGAAAGGTGGCCATAGAAATTCCCAAAATATTAAGCAGCTGTCTACTTATTAAATCAAATTTGCGACAGTGTCTTACATTATGTTTTCAAGACTTTTAACATTAATTTTTACACTTGGAATTGTAGGTGTATAGTTATAATCAAGTTTGTTTTGTAAAATGCAGTAAATAGGTAGTAGCATCTTTTTTTCTTGGCAATTAAAGTAAACCTTTATTGCTTGAAATATCCTATGATACTATTTGGTCCTATTTTTATTATATTTTTAAACCATATCTTAGTTTTATGAACACAATAAGCATTTATGTCAAGTGTATTTTAAGCTCTTGAATAATTTTTCTGAATGTGTAAATATAATTCAGTTTGGTTATTTTCTCTGTAAAAGTCTTAATAATTACAACCATTTGCTGATTTTTTATTGGACCACATAGAACATAGAAACTTAGTACTTTAGTTACTTTTTAAGCATAGATTTTATATTGCATTTCATTATATTTTTCCATTCATTATCATTTCCAGGCAAATGGGATTGCTTTGTTAGTGGCGGTTTGGCAGTTGGATATGGCATCCTAGAAACTGCAATAAAAGAAGCAGCAGAAGAGGCATCTGTTGTAGGAGATTTGGTTAAAAAATTGGTACCATCAGGCTGTGTTAGGTATGTGCACTTTTAATTATTAAAATACTATTTACAATGTAATATGTGAAATATGCATTCCTTTCTTTTTTTTATAGAAAAGGTTGGCAAGCAAGCAAACTGTTTATCTGATGTTAAGTGATTCAGTCTCTCATGGACATAAACAACATCCGAGGAGTTGCATGTGCATTGCCAGCCTTGAAAATTGGATAAAACAGATTAAAGGGTAGAATGGGATAGGAATATATTAGGGATTTGATGGGGAAAAGAGTGGGAAGAGAAAAGGATAGGAATGGCTATCCGACAACCCAAGAGCCATGCATACTTTATTTTATGCTGGCTCTGTGAAGGGTGGTGGTACCTCCCCAAGCGAGTGCGGCCGTAGAAGTGTTATGCCAAATTTTTTAGGTGGTAGAGCATATTAATTTATATAACAATAAAAAAAATTATTTTGATTACTACATGTCTTATTTTAACTTCAATATTTTGAAAAAAATTAGTAACATCATGGTCAAAGTAAAAATATGTATAGTCTGTTCCAATTAAAAATAGTAATAAAGTAAAGAAACATAAGTCACTTACCCAATTAACTGACCATAAAAATGTAGCAAAAATATTTTATAGATAGGTAATGTGTTGTAAAATTATAAGGTATTGTGAGATTAGATCAGTTTCTGCTGATATTTTACAAGCAATTTAGAGTAATTAGTGAGTCCTTTGTTTAGCTTTTAAGATACTGGTAAATGGAATAGACTATATTTCGATAATTTTTAATACTAGTCATAATGCTAATAAATCATTGAATAAATTTTTATGATAATGTTTTACAGTTTCTTCTTTGAGAGTGAGAGAGGATTATTTCCAAACACAGAATATGTGTATGATCTAGAACTTCCAAATGATTTTGTACCACAAAATGCAGACGGTGAGGTTGAAAGTTTTGAACTGTTAACTGCAGAAGAGTGTGTTCAGAGAGCACTTTCTCCACACTTTAAGACAACAAGCGCTCCTGTTTTACTGGACTTTTTAATACGAAAAGGATATATAAATCCCGAAAATGGTAATCTCATCACTAATAATGAACTATTTATTACATATATCTTAAGCCAAGTGGTTTGATTCTTGAGACAGATTTACATTCAACACTCAATAGATGCTCTCTGCATAGATTACGATTCTAGGCAATTTCAATACCGATCGTGTGAAATGTGTCATCTCACAAAATGTACTATTCTTATATAAAATAAAATTTGTTTCAGAACCTCACTATCGGCACATTGTTGAACTACTTCATGTTCCTCTGCAGACCATCTATAAGTGGCCATATACTGATGTGGAAACCAATGGTGATGGCAAGGAATAATTCTATTTCCCAGTTTAAATTAATTTATTAGATATTAATAAAAATAAAAAAAACTAACTGACAAAATGGAACACCACTGTTACTTTTATGTGAAGGATTTTTTTTGGCCTAATTTATGTTATGGAATAATTTGGTTTTCTTATGTTTAACTCTTAGGTAGGCTTTAAGTATTACCTTACTATACCTCCAATATTATTTCCCTTTCTTAATGTTTACATTGACCAAATTCAGAAACGTAGCATAGTATTGGGATATTAGATGTCACAATAGTTTAGCTAGGTATGCTTAATTTCTGTGATACTTTACCAGTTTGGTATAAGGGATTTGTATATTGTTTTAGTCCGATTTGTCATCTATATAAATACCTTTACCAAGAATAAGTATTTATTGTTTGTATTAACATATTTTAGTTTTGATAACAACTTGTGGTGTTATGAATTTTTCATACTAGTCGAGACACAAACAATGAGGAGATTATGCCAGATAAATTTATTTATTTACTTTGGATTTAAATCATAGTATTCAGCATAAGAAAACTAATGTACCTTATTTTTATTGTTTATGTCTATTGTTGTAGTAGAGCTTAATTTGATGGTATCTATAAGTTAACACTACTTTGAATTAAAAACAAAAGTTCTGTGATTAAAAAAAGACAACAAGCAATTTAAGAGTAATTTTAAATGAGATTAGTTTTTTTTGTAAAATCATGTTTGAAGAATAATTAAATTGAAACCAAAACAAAGGTTAATAATATATATTCTGTTATAAAAAAGTGCCAAACATTTTTTTTTTTGCTTGTAAAATTACTACTGGTAGCTATAAAAACTCTGGTCAATAAAACTTTTTCTGCGTTATTTGCTTATTATATTGTTTTTCCTTAACTTTTTTCACATTATTATTTTTAAACTTGTCTGTATCTAAAAATGATAGAATATTATGAGTTCATAATTATGTCTGCTTAAATTTATTTAGTCTTGTTTGCTTAAATGTATTTAGTGTCCAGTGACATATTAACTTAAAATATTTATGCTAATCTTCAGCCGCAAGATTTGCAAATCTTAGGATCTGCAAGCGAAAATCGTACTTTAGCTTGAATAGAAGTATTTTTGGGAATATAATCAAAGGTATTTTGTAATGAGAGGTTTTATGTCGAAATAATAATTTTATTTTAAATCAAATTTCAAGATGTATAATTGGATTACTGTTTATTTATTTATATGTTAACTAAAATATAAAACATTGTCGTGACTGCCGCAAACCCCGTACCGAAAACGTTGTTGTATTTGCAGGGAATGCATTAAACCATGTGTCATTTAAAAAAAAATTATACTGTGTTTTCCCTAAAATGACGGTCAATATAGATTATATATTTTTTTACATTTGGGAAAGTACAAAATAGAATAATTTTGAATTAACCTCAAAAATTGACCAGTGACGTTCATGATAGAAACGCTATGTAATAAAATTTAATTTGTTTAAAATACCAATATTTGAAGTTTTAACTCGAAATTTTTAAACAATGTATTGATAGGCTGTTAATATATAACGTACATTAAATAACAGGTGGCTAACATGTACTTGTAAGTTTTCGGTGATATAGACAAATAAATAGTTGAAAATTTCAATACATTATTACATTAGATGTTTTTCACATTTTAGAAGTCACTATGTTGTACCTATATTTATAAGTTTTTGTATTTATTCCGATAATATATGCTAATCTGAATAAAAGTTGAATATTTAAAAGAACACTGCCGATCATGTTGTACGATATAATTATAAACGATTTTTTTTGTTGGTCAATATTGAAACTGTAAATTTATTAAGTAGTAAAGTAGGTACTAGATAATGTTATTCTCATGTGTAAATCACAACATTATGCATTGAATTCATAATCGTGTTCCTGTTTTGTGGTCTTGTTTTTAAAATCAACAAGCAATCAAGTACTTTGGTGTAGATTTGTTTTCATATTTTATTTAAAATGTGCTTTGGAATGCACAAAGTTGCGGTTTCTGTAAATAAAAAGGTAGTATACAGTTGTAGTGTCTTAAAAAAATTGTTTGTCGTACGTATAGATATACGTATTAGTTACAGGTGATAACGAATTCAGAATTATTTCATTTAACTTCATATGAAACGTCACATTCATTAGTTTAAATTCAAATTGAATAATTAATGAGCAGTTAACTTTTATAAGCAATAAGTAGGTATACGATGTTAAATTTGAAAAATAATAATATTTAAACAGAATTATTTGTGAGCCTTGTTTATTTCATTATGAAAATTATATTTTTTCATTTACTTATGAACTTCATTTTCTTGGTAAGTAGGTTTGTGTGTAGAGGAGTTAAGAAACGTGAAACGCTAGTAATATATAATGTGTACGATTTAAATTATGACAATTTTATACATTTCTATAATATGTTATTGGCGTCAAATTTTTAGATATTAAATTTACTAATTTCAACATGAAATATAATCTTTCTAAAATAATGATAATCGTTTGTATCGTGATAGATCTACAGAAATTGTGTTTCCATAAGATGCAAAATAAACATTAAATTTTTCGTTTCATTTTTTGCACTTTAATTTTGTGTGACACTTGTAAATTTAACAAGGTTATAATCACAGATGCAGTAGGTTGTTCACAAATCTATAGATTCAGTTTTGTGTACCCAATTGAGTGTAATTTAGTAATGTAAAAAAAACAGCGATTCAAGAATATAAGTAAACTTTATTTAAACAATGTTTAATAATTACTGATAAAAATACGAATACCAAGGTATTGTATAGCAGTGTGTTAATATAAAGAAACTAAAAACTAGTAAGACTATTGCATAGAATAAATGGCTGAAAGTAACAAAAGCGATTTTTACGTAAATAGTAGAAAGGAAAAAATTAACCATGCATGAACAATATAAGTTTTTTTTGTTCCACACTAAGGAAATATCCGCAGAACACTAGTTTTTAATAAGTAAAATTTGTAGACCATTATTGATCACATCCGTTTTGCTTATAAAAACTTTACAAAAATTTTCAGCATTTTGCAAATTTTAGTAGTCATCGCCACGCGATACGACTTCTTTGCATGTTGGTCTGAGAAGTATAGTATGTTCGTATTGGGCTGTATAACAACCCTTTATATCGCAGAGTGGAGGGTACGCATCAACAACTCCTTTGTCGCACAAATCCTTCAGAGCCATTGCATAGCGACTCGCTCCGGCGCGCTCTAGCCATCGCTTACAAAACGCTAGAGTGCCGAAGTTTTTGTTAATCAAATTCAAAAGTTGTTTGGACGATTGCAGTCTGAAATTTAATAAAGTTTTTGATTAAATTTTCCTGAAATGCTGCAAATGAAAACTAGTGCCCAAAAACTGGTAATAATATAGGCTATTGGTTTTATTACCATACTAAGACTCAAATGTAGAGACATAAAATATTGTATACTGATGAATATTTAAAATTTTGTGAAATTTGAATAGGTAGTTTAATAATTGAATAGGGGGGCAAGTTTAGTGATTGAAATACAAAAATACAGTAAAAATTTAATATAATAACTATCTAATACCAAATGTCAAAAATTGACAATTGAACATATTTTGATTTATATGGAAGCACAGCAAATACCTTAAATATAAACTAGATTAAACTATTGCAATTATAATATTTACCTTAATGGTACAAACTGTTGATCAAAATTTTTCATATAGTGGGAACAATCCATATCATCATGGACTTGCCCACGGCCTGTGGAGCCAAATGTTTCAATGGCATAAAATTCATTTTCTTCCATACGTGTTGTCTCCCCACCTTTCACAATTGGCACAGTTTTTCCAGCATGAATTCCTAAATACAAGCAATTGAAATCATTTCATGATCCTAAATGGAAAATACAAATTTTGTCATATTTTATTTATATTTCAAATTAGCTGATCTGCACATCTTTGTCTGCATCACATAAGAGTGATCTCACAAAATGAATAGATTTTCCTCATTTTTGCGACATTTTTCATTGACGATAAACTCCTATTGGTTGTAGCATACTGTTATATAGCTTAGAGCCTTTCTCGATGAATGGGCTTTCAAACACTAACAGAAATTTCCAATTTGAACCAGTAGTTCCAAAGATTAGAGAGTTCAACCAAACAAACCATCTATAGCTTTATAATATTAGTACAGTTAACAAATATGTAAAAAAGCCTAAGCCATAAATATGAACACCTATCTAGTGAGGATTACACAATATGTGGATTATATTTTATATGCTTATGCATGGAACTTAGTATGTTCTTTAAAAAACAAAATCATGACAATCAAATACAATACAATTTGTCATCTATATGGGTTAGTCTATAAATTTATTTACAAAAACCTGTTGGATAATTTAATGAAATTTCATTTCAACAGGTTATTTCAGAAAATTCTATAACTATTAACCAGAATAGATACCTTATGACTATTGAAATTAATTCTGTCAATGCTTCTATTGTATTAGGATGGACAGAATTAATTTCCATACTTTTCCATTAACATTTAGATTTTAACAAGATACATACTGTAAGGTCCAATAGAATGGCCATTTAGATTCCTTATTGGCTTCACTTGATAAACTTGTCCATCTAATTCTACCTCATGGGATTCCATAACCTGAAAAATAAAATGTTCATTTACACTACATTCTGTATTCACTCACAGTACTTTTGAGGTAATATGTTGATCAGTCAACATGTTTGTTTGTGTGTACAGCCCTGTTTTATTGTTACACTTTTTAGGATATTTTTTCATTTAATTTTAAATTGTTTTATTAACCAATTATACTCTAATTAACAACTGAAAGTTAGCCATAAGTAAAAATAAAGACATACAAAGTCAGCTGCTTTAATTGTATTAACATATTATTATGAAAATTTGTTTATACATTTCATAAATAGCTTATTTACCTCTTGTACAGCAGCACCTACATCACACAGTCTGACAT
>DWHK01000262.1:0-15441 GCA_018247855.1 Graphium androcles | reverse complement strand
TGGTTCGAGAGTTATCGTGCTACATACATACTTCCACATATAAAATGCGTTTTCGCCCCAACTGTGATTGTAAACCTCACTCGCTTCGCTCGCTCGGTCAATAATAACAGCGTTGCTAGCCTTTAAGAAAGGGATAGGCTCTCTTCTAGAAGGTCCTTAAGTCGCATCGGACCGGGAATACCCCTGGCGACGATTGATTAAAAATCTCGATAGAATCACACAATGTTGTACTTAAAAAACAACGATTTGGTGGCAAAGGTATCTGATGCCAAACCATTTTCGCACTCAGCAGCAGATTTTAACGTGAAGATTTCTTCTAGTTACTTCTCGAAGTAAAGGCGATAGAAGTGGCAAAGAGATGCAACGTCTGTTCGCAGAGCTCTGAAATCGAGTGGAGTGGATAGTGGTAGGTCGTCGATGGTTCCAGTAGCTTGATGGTGGATGGAGCTGGTAAAATTATGTTATGTTCGTTTCGTTATTCGTTCCTTATTTTCGTTTAAGTATCTAGAAATAGATTTATAATCCCTTTTATTATTAGTATAGGAGGCAAGTCGAAAAACCGCAGACATTTTTATTGTAAACATATACAGAATTATAAAAAAATCGGATAGTCCTGTATCGAGCGTTGATCTTGACGTAAAACATCTATGCCAGAATCGTTTTTAGTGACGCTCCCAAAATTAGGTACTACCTCGCTTGCTAGTCACTGGACATCGGGGTATTCATGCGTATTTCCGATGATAACCCTTAATTATATATCTTCCTGCCCTTGCATGAGCTGAGGATGCAGTGAGGTGACTATATAAGCTAAATACTAACACTAGATTAAATATATAGACTTATAATTTCGTAAATATTGAGGTAAGACGATATAGAGACTTTTGTTATGGTCCATTTTTAATTATGACACTCAAAGAGACATTTCACGACTAAAAGAATAAACAGGCACTTACACTTTAAAATTACTACGTTTATAAAACTCACGAAAACTGTTATATAAAATATAAAGATTAAGGAGGAAAGACTTTTACTATAAAGGGTGCTACTTTCTAATTCGTAAGTAGCACTTAAGCACTATAACTGATATTAAAGTTACATTTAAACTTATATTATTACATACTTCGGCCATTAGCTTCCATCCAAACTGTCATGTGCTTTACGGATGGAGGAATTGACTCGTCCGGCGGAATTAACGTGATCATTTTATAACAGAAACCCATAAGGCCCCAACATTTTGTGCCCATAAAACTGCTTTACGACCTTATCCACCTGTTGCTTTATTAACTAGATGGTATTTAATTGCGTTTTATGTCATCTGAGGGATCGTTTTACGAGTGCGGTTATCGGGTCCAGTTTGTTTTGGGCGTAATATAGTAGTGTTGTGTTTCGGCTGCCAGTCGCGGGCACAATGTGCCTTTTCAATTTCTAGGTTATGTTCGCCACGAAAGACATGAGCGGATATTCCATTTGTTATAGAAAAAAATAACAAGCAAGTAGCAAGTTAACCTGATAACGTCAGGTATAACATTCGAAGAGTTTGAGGTCTGCAATAACATTCGAAGAGTTTGAGGTGCGATGGCAAATTTGGAGGGAATAAATCATTGGAAAAATACAGAAGCGGATAGGTTGTGTTGCGTGTTGCGTTAAAATATCACCATGACGAGTAAAGCATGAAGAGATATTTCATACAGCTTTTCCTGCACTTCTACGGCCCCGCTCGCCCGAGGAGGTACCACCACCCTTCATAGAGTTAGTATAAAATAAAGTATGCTTGGCTCTTGGCCGGATGGCCATTCCTATCCTCTTCTTTCCCCACCAAATCCTTAATATAATCCCTACCTATCCTGCCTTTTAACCTGTTTTATCCAATTTCCAAGACTGGCAACGCACATGCAACTCTTCGGATGCTGTGTATGTCCATGAGCGACAGAATCACTCAACATCGGTGAACCGTCTGCTTGCTTGCCAACTTTTAAAAATTAAAAAAAACTTTTATTATAAAAAACATTCTGTAACCATACTTTGAACGTCAAAATATTGTGTTAGATCATGTTTATAAAACCTAATTATGGCATGTTTTAAGTAAGAACTACATATATGAATTATAGATGAAACAAATAATATAAAATTGACTCCGTATAAACAGGTTACTATTTTTTTTAAATTGCACACTTCCAAAAAAAAAAATTAACAAAGCAAAAGTGAATTCCATTCTTCTGTCTATATATCATTGTCATATAGAGAAATAACCTTACAAAGACACTATACAAAATGGTTCTTTTTCCATCACGATACAGGTCACTGCGCTTAGCGTTTTCGGCCATAAACGTCGGAAATTAAAGCCGTGCTTTAAAACTACGGTGACGTTTTCAAATTGATGGCGCCCATAATATTTTTTAATGGCAACACGTAAGTACCCCGTCGTATCGACTATGGATGTTCCTGTTTTATTTACAGGAACGCTTTGTTGCTCGGCTTTTATAGTGTTTTGAGACGCAATAAAAGGACGCATAACTGTTTATCAGCGGCCATCCATCGAGGCGGTGCAACGCGCCAAGTCACAACTTGCCAACGCGTGGGATAAGCATACAGCCATAAAAAGATACTGTTCACTATAATTTCGCACGTTTACCCTTCTGTAACGTGCTAAATCTGCATATTTTTTTGTACGGCATATTTGACGCATGTTTCCCTTGATGTTCTATCTATCTACCTTGAACTAGATATTAAGGAAGAAGTACTTTGCTTGCATCTCCGAAATGTATACTTGATGCAGATTTTCCTGAGTGCTAGTAGTTTTGAAACCGAACTTATTCCGTTAGCTGAACTTAAAAATAACCGAAGAATGGTGAGAGTGAATGTCAGACAAGTAAGTAGTTCAATTAAGTAGTTGCTTTTGTACATTTTTAAAAAAATATCGTTCGATAGAAACGATCTAATCCTGGAGTCATGAAAATAGTTGCTTCCGCCGGCGCCCCTGAGTCGGCAAATCGGCCAGCGCCATAGTGCCTTGCTTAACTGTCATCAAGTGACCACTTCTCTTATCTGAAATAGACTCGTTCGACTTTTTATTGGTGATAAAAGTTTTATACGTCGCATGAGAGGTGATGAGCTGACTTAATTGCGGCCCACCGCGTGTTAATTTGTGTTTTACGACGGCACCAGTCGCCCGCCGCTGTTGCTCGCTAAATGTTTCTCCCAACTATTATTGGGGCCACTTGCTTAAGCGCTTATAGGAGACTCCCGAATTTATAGACCCCTTTAACTGATCATCTAAACATAAGGTCAGTTTTACCTCATTTCCTACTACGTTTTAGTTAGTCTTTAGCTTCTTGGAGTTTTTTATTTGTTTATTGTCATTACTGTAAGCTTTCTGACTTACGTTGTGAGGGGACAAACTCCTATGTCCGAAACAATTATCTCTACGTCATATAAATTGTTCCGTGTGGGAATCAAACCCACGACCCACGATGCTATCGGCTTAGCAACTGCGTCACCCAGTCACCGACGTGTAATATAATGTTTTAGACATTAAAACCAAATGTATACGTAGTCAAATACTAAAAATAAGATCCAAATCTGTTTAACGTTTTTCAAGAAAATTGAATTTGTGAATGTACGAGTAGGTGTCCTTTAGCAGATTTCTCGAGTTTACTTTTTATACATAACCATAGACTACAAGTCTCATATCTCCATATGAGACTTGTAGTCTATGGTTCGTCTATTCAGATATAGACATATACATATGTATGTGACAAAATGCAGGGATTTTATTTTGTCTCATTTTTTACACTTTATAGACATTGATTTGGTCTCTCATCTTCATCTTTATCATCATCTTTCGTAAGTAATAGTAATACGAGTAACATAGATTTATGTCTAGCAAATGCACATAGACCTCTTCAGACTTCTGAGTTTATTGCAAAACCTGCCACACGGTCCCAGTGGGAACTGGTGAAGTCATATCTTCATATCTTATATATATAGTTTTTTTAATTATTCTTAGATGCTGTTTTTCTTTATTACCAAAAATTAGAGAAAAAGGCACTTTAGTTGCGATAAAGAACAATTTTATAAGCATTTAACTTAAAACCCAGGCGTAGAACCTGGACTTTAAATTAGTATTTGAGTGTATTGAATTGAAGTCTATTGCTCGGATACAGAACAACTACGACAATTAGTATGATAATGTTTTACTGCATATCATGAAATCATAAAAATATTAAAAAAAAAACAAACTGTTTCAGACTTTACCGAATATCAAAATATAACTGGTTAGTAATTATTATTACAATCGCGTGATTTCCAAACGTAGCTATATAAAAAGAATTACAGCTATTAGGGATAGCTACAGCGAAAAAATAAGCGACTAAATCATAATTGTAAAACGAACCAAAAGGGAAGAAACTAAAACGTAGTGGCGTTGTATTTTTTTACTTTCAGTATTAAACGACACAATCCCCACATTCGTTGCATCTGCCGCTGCACGCGCATCAATTAGCCGTAAAAAGTCAGCAATGAGCATTGGATGACAAATACCGAACAATTAAGGACCGAGAGTGTGGTCCAGTAAAGCGCGCACGCGTCGCCCAGCTGCCCCAGCATCACTGCCACTTCCTCTGATCTTTGACTCGCGCAATTGCAAGCATCTGCCGTCTTGACACCCACCAGCCCAACAGACGCGCAAACTAAAACTCTAATGCCCTTTACTGGTCTCCAACTACCCACAACGAGAGCGCCGCGGTAGACCAACTTATGTTGGACGCCGTTGTAAGTATGCAAACTTAGGTTTGCAGTTAAAAAAAGCAAAGCGAAAAGACCGGTTCGTGGTGAGATCAATTCTTCAGCGATAGACGTAAGTTTGCAAGGAAATATGTTACTCAATCCCTTGTTGGCACGAGATTATGAATTGAAGTGGTTCGCGATCAACTAGGTGTTTCCGTTGCATCAGCTGTTTGCTGCCATGATGCCAGTTTAATATAAAATACCTCGATGTCTTGATTAACAATAAAGTCACATGACTAAGAATGTTTCTTGGTAAACTTATAAATCATACAATTTTTTTTAGGTAAACCTAAAATGATAGTAATGATGGGATTGGTATGGTTTTGCACATATCAAATTACTCGTTTATGTCATTTCATCGTCATTTTATCATACTCCGAATAAATGTTGCAAAAATAATTTTATAAATTACAACGTTGTTAATATGTTTAATATAATATATTTGCATTTTATTGCTTTCAATTTTCAATTCATTTTCAATTCAAAAAAAAATAATAAAAATAATTTATTTGAATATGGTAATTATTAAAGTTTAAAAATTTTCTAAATCTGTGAGAAATCATAAGAAATTCCTAAGAACTAACATACGATGTCAAAATTGTCAAATAATTAAACTAATAATGACGTAATATTCACTACAAGAAAAAATGTATCAAAAACGCGCTACAGTTTTTTCCAGGAATCAGAAAAAACGTGATGATCCGAAAAGATTTTTGGGCATGCGCAATGTTTTTCTGGGTTACGAAAGTGAGGATTGCTACTGCCCCGAGAGGTACAGTTACGCGAATGAAAAATTCTTTCAAAATGGTGATCCAATAGCATTAACGAAAGATTTCTCATCCTACTTTGTAGCTTCTGATATAGGAAGTATCCATCCTAAATATTCGGTGACTACACATGCGTTTGCTGTAGCGCCAAAAAGAATAATTCGGCCCTGCTCCTGTGTGTTCCCGGAAAGTATGATGAAGAAAACGTATTTAAGCTCTTATAAAAATACCCAAATCAATGACGACTCAACATTCAAAGTAAACATTCCTCCAACTCGTCCTAAAAGTGGTATAAAATTAAGCTGCAACAGTAATTCTGCATATAGAAAACGTTTAGAGCTACATTGCCAAGACAATAATAGAAATGGAAACATGATGTTTCCGAAAGATTCCGACTCTAGTTTCGAATTAAGAAAGTGGTTTATAAAATGTAATAAAAATATAGAAGAAGATGACTCTGATGATGATGATGATTATGATGATGATGTATTAGTAAATAAGAAAAAAAATTACGAATACACTTTCAAACATAATAAAATAGTGAACGTGTCGGAACATTCACGGGAGAAACATCGAGGAGTTTCGAAAGGTTGTAAAATTTTAAACGCTCTGTCCAAACCAATTTTACAGGATCATAGAGACGAAGAAGAAATAATGAGTAAGAAACATTCTAAATTAGAATACGATCAAAATTTACCGGCAAAACGTTGTAGAGCTTCGAAAGGTTGTAAAACTGTAAACGCTCTATCCAAATCGATTTTAAAGGATTGTAGAGATGAAGACGAGATTATGGTTAAGAAACATTCTAAATTAGAATACAATCAAAATTTATCAGAAAGAGATCGTAGAGCTCTGAAAGATTTTAAAATTGTAAACGCACGGTCAAACAAATCAGTTTTAAATAATTATAAAGATGAAAAGGAGAAACAGAGACGAAAAAGGTTTGATTTAGAAAATGATCATTATTTATCAGATAGACGCCGTAGTGGCTTGAACGATTGTAGAATTCTGAGCGTTCGGTCGAACCAATCGTTTTTAGAGGATTATAGAGGGGTAGAGGAGACAAAAAGAAAACGTTCTAAACTAGAATATGGTCGTCATTTATCGGGTAGAAATTTTCGAGGTTTGAGCAATTGTAATGGTTTAAACGCTAAGTTCAACGGATCGTTTTTAGAGAATTATATAGATGAAGAGGAGCAAATGAGAAAGAAACAGTCTGAATTGGAATATGATCAAGTGAGAAAATTTAAAGACAACTACCGCAGGATATTGTACAACGAAGGTATAGATGATGACGCTATTAGCCATTTAGAGTCTTTTCATATAGGCCCTTTACCCGTTCTCATGGCCAGCCTAAGTGATGATAATGACTTCAATATTAGATGTAAAGATGTTAATCGTTTTAAATTGATATATCATAGCAAATGCAATGGTGGAATGCTAACAAAATGCTACAAAGTAGACAGTATTGATGGACACAACAGTGTGTTCTCGCCAAAATGTCTTAGAGACCAGTCGAGGGAGAAAATGCCACCGGTCCTGCAGAAATCATCTTTAATAAGACTACCGCATTAAGTTCTACGTCTATAAATAAAATATGAATCAAACGAAGCTCTTACTGTTTGTAAAATATTTCGATAAACTAAATGTTGGTATCTTTTCGTTGTAAAATATAAATATAACATTTTCTGAAATCAATTTGTTTCCTTCCTTAATAAAACAGAGTTTTTAGGCTGCCGTGAGCACACACATTATATAACGTTGAGCGATAGCTGTACGCAATGGACAACCATATCCGAAGGGAAGGAATTGAAAACTTGCTTTGCCACCCTTAAACTAATAAGGCTTTGCAAATAGAAGTTAATGAATAGTTTTTACACTAACTTAGTGCAAAGTTGTGTTTGCTCCCTTATAACGAGCCAGAGCGAGAAGCGAGTAAGAACTATATATAAGACAAAAAACTACTACTCTCCTAAAATTATACTTTCAAGGTGGTAGAGCATTACAAACCTTCAAACAGCTTCTGCTGTACTTCTACTTTCATAGAGCCAGCGTAAAATAAAGTATGCATGGCTCTTAGGGTTGTCGGATAGCCATTTTCACCCACTCCTGTCTCCACTTAATCCTTAATCCTAATCCATCCTACCCTTTAACCTGTTTTATGCCATTTCCAAGGCTGGCAATGCACACGTAACTCTTCAAATTTTGGGTGTGTCTGCTTGCTTGCCAACCATTCCTATATTAAAATTCCAGAAATATCAGTATCCGCAGCGAATGGGCACATATCAGGATGATGCGACGTATTCGAAGTCGCGTACATTAAAGGACAACAAGCATCCATACTTTGCCACGTAATGAAATAATCTGTATAGAGTACATTACACAAGCGATGCATTTCTTTATTTGCAGGTTAGGACGCGCGGGCGACGCGTGCCGATGTCCCCCTTCTAACAGAGGTACGAAACTGCTGGTATTTCTTGAAGATAGATATTTTCTATAACCGTTTGTTTCAAATTGGTTTATTAGATTAAGATTAGATTTTACCAAACTTAATCGAAATGCAATCTAAAAGAGCGTAATTTGATTTTCAGATTCTTAGGTGCTATACTTGTTTAAAATTTATGTCATCTTTAGTAACTTCTACAAAATATGTAAAGATAGCTACTAGAGCAAATGGTTAAGAAGAAAACAGTAGCGTTGGTAATTAATTTTTTTTTTTATATTGATAGTTATAAATCTCCGCTGTTGAATTTATACTGTACATATAATATGTAACAAGCAATTTAAAATATCGATTTCATTTGTTTTTTTTTATTTAAGTCTTTTTAAATATTTATATAGTTTTTTGTGTGTATATGCAAATTTTAAGTTGACACTGACCTTATTTCTTTTGTATTTATCTAGTGCTCGGATTAGAAACGCAAGATACCTACGAGAAACATATGATAAGGTTGACTCATTACTAAATATAGACGCCTGACCACATCGTTTTACATTTGGAAATCGACGATTCTACTTTTTGGAATAAAAATAAAAATACTTTCCATTTATTTATAGTCTATACTAGTACTTTAAACGGATCTAGTTAGGAAATAGCTAATGTATGAACCACCGGTTTTTCTTAGGGCTTCACTTGTGTTGATGTAGAATTTATTGATATTTTTTGGTATATCAGATTTTTTTTGGGATTCCCTTTTCTGCACTCTACCATTTTATTTTTCTCTACTCCGTATATCGGAATGCAATGTATTTTATCTATAGATTGTATTGTAATGCTGGATGGCCGGCTAGAATTAACCTTTTAATTCCTCGGGATCAGTACATTTTTTTCTGGATAAAAGATACTCTATGGGCATATGTGCAAAATGTCATGATGAGTATTTATGATGTTACAGCGTTACAAAGTCATATGGCAACTATTGGGCCAACAGTTGGACACGAGCGTTGTATCCGTGCACCAATTGCCACCAGATTATTCAATCAAGCTCACTTTCTCCGCAGCTGGTGACCCCATTAGTCCCGGCGTCAGGTCCGTCCGATGGCAGCTGGATGCCCTTTGCAAGAGTCAATAGAGATGACATTTTGGAATTACTCTTAATTGTTACGAGCTCACATCTTGCCTTTTTATTTACGTCTTTCCGGTTTTGATTAAGCGTCGAAATGCAAACAATTATTATTTAAATCTTTAATATTGGTTAGTAGAGAATAAATAAAACTACATCTCGTAGAAAAAGACATCAGGTATTGGACAGACACCGGATGAGGTGTCAGATCTGAGTTTTGTTCTATATTCTGGTAAATCTGATGTTAAACAGCGGCCGTTATCATACATTACATTTGAAGAGTTGCTGTTGGTTTGCCAAACCTGGAGGAAATAAACCTTTGGGTAGGAATTGTATTTTTTAACGGCCTGTAGTAACATCCCCTTTTATTTAGGATTAAAAGGGGAGAAAAGTCAACGGGAGAAGATGTAGGTATGGGCTTCCGGAATCCTCACACGCTTTTTATTTCACGCCAACTTTGTGGCATATCTACTGTCAATCAGACCGGTAGCTGTATCAATGGGCCTCATGTAAGTCAAGTAATGTTGACCTCTAGATGTCTTGATTTTTTCACACGATCTGGTAATGTTATATCAGGTTGTGATCCCACTAGCTTAATTACAGTCTATTATTTTATCTAAATAAAATCATTACGGTATTCATGGTATTGCTTTTGATCTCATTTATTTTTATCTTATTGATAACATGCAGAAAGCTAAAAAGTTTTGATTTTGGGTCCATTTTTATTTTTAATAGCAGTTTTTGGAGAAAGGATTTCTCCTTTCTATATATGCTATATAAATTTTACATTTTATGTTTATGCCAATAAAGAAGTCCGTATATTATTTCCATTATAACAAGAAGTAATTAAAAAAGATAAAGTATAATCTGGAATAAGTCAAACCCGGTGCAAGTAATCAGTTTTAGCTGATTATAAAAAAAATCGTTTAAACATATATATTTTGACCAGGTCCATGCAATTGTTATTTTGGTTTTATCATCTTTCACTTACAACAGGGCTTTAACAGTTCAGTTATACTATCACTGTTCGCTTTAACAATTTCTTCAGTTATGAAGTTATCGAGATGTAATAGAGATAGCGGCTGGCTATCAGTCACGAAGGGAGGGCGTTTATCACTCCCCCGATCGCCTCCAGCGCGTATTTTGTCTGCTCGTCGTGCTTATTAAGATGTGACTGTAGGGTGACTAATTGTTTAGATATGTCTGGGACGTTTTCTACCCCAACTGGCGCAACAGAAAATAGAAAATTTCTTATCTCATTCAGCTGATGACTTACCCAACTTATGCTGCACGTTTTAACTAGTTAACAAGACCTAATTATAATTTGGTTGTGTTTTCTGGTTTCATCGGGTGTAGTTGTCAAGCAAAACCCGTAATTTAAATGTTACTAATGGTTATGTCTCTCATCGAGTGTGGTGTATATGGGTAGCAGTTACTATTTAGGATTGTATTTATTTTTAATAGCTTAAACCCTTAACAAGATTGTAAATGTTAACACGAATTTGACTCCGGTAGCATCTACAAGACATGAACCAACTGCTAAAAGAGGAGAGATGATAGAGCGCTAGTATGTATATGCGGTGCACTAATCCTCTTTTTACTTAACTGTTGAAACCTATTGTAGTAAGATAGAGCCACCAGTCCAAGAGGGCAAACGCCTAATGCGGTAACGCCTTTAAAGCAAAAGTGTGACTCATTTCAGTATTCTTCGCATACTCGTGCGTCCTGGATACGTCTGAGGTGTGGCCACCTCACTAGATGCACCGTGCGTCAACAGCCATGCAGCGTGACCGCCCCCGACCGTCCACCATCGATCATCCGCAGTCACAAACCAGGAGACGGAAGCGAATCACCTCAGGGTCCGCTAGGGTGTGTCATAATTATTGTAATTTATGCAAATTGTAATTGCACTCGTTTTTTTGTAGTTTTCTTCAAGTTCCAAAGCTATTTTTTTTTTGCCTAATTTTTAGTTCTCTTTAAGTCAAGCAACTTAGAGGACAGTTTATTTAGACAACCAAAAAAATGCATTTCCGTTTTTTTCCAACAGTAATCAAATATTTTATTAAAATATAGTGAATTATATTATGAACATCAGTTAACAAGAACAAAAGACTGTTGATTAAAGTAAAAATTATGACGTTTTGACGAGTTTGCAACGTGGCCCGAGGTCCTTACTTTCGTTCGTCTTCGTTCCCATCTTTTTGCCAAAGGATAGCAAAAGGTAGCAACGCAGCTGAAACATCTTGAGTTGTGAGTTTCTTCGAATGGTGATTACCATTGGGCATTAGTAGAATCGCTGCCAAATTCTTCCATAAAAAATATCGTTGCACGAGGTCGGCTGGTTGTAATGGTTACTGCACCCAACGGTCACCAGCGATAACACAATTATGTACCACTTATCGTAATTAAGATCTTGCCACGCACACATGGACACGCCTACCGTCGATTGCCATATTAAAGCACGGGGGATGCATTTATACTATAGCATGGTGATACATTTTGTTGCTATTTATGTTCTTTTCACCTTCGTAACTTTGCCTACATAGTATGAAAAAAATCAGGCCTGTAAAACGTATGAGTTTTTAAAATACCTACCTTCGTGTTGTTATTTCCTAGTTAATTTAGGATAATCCGGACTGCTTGGCAATTACAATAACCATGATCTGTAAGTCGGATGGGCGTGTAAATAGTCGTTTCTGGTTATTTGCCACCGCCTAGCGACATGGTTTGCAGTAGCCGTCACTATTAGTTTGGTTTAACGAAGCCGCTTCTGAGCCTGCTCTTTTATATATAGGCAAAGGTTGGCAAGCAAGAAGACGACGACTTGACCTTATGTGATTTCGTTGTCTATGGACACTTACAAGATCCGAAGAGTTGCGTGTGCGTTGGTAACCTTGGTTAGTTGGTAGCATTGATCATTGAGTATTAGGGATTAGGATTGTGCAGGGTAAGGAAAAAAGTGGGTAGGAATGTCTATAGTCTATACAACCCCATAAACCAGGCTTATGTTTGTGTATCTCTGTAAGATTGTGTTTTACCACCTGAAAAACTTTCTTGGTTTTGTCATCCTTTTTTAATTAGTTACGATTTTACGTTTTAGCTACATAATTAAACATTATGAAATTTTTAATACATTTTGTTAGACAACGATATTATATAAATTATTGTTCTTGAGGAACAGAAAATAGCTTCTGTATCAGTATTACATTTCGGCATACAGACACAAATAAGCAACATGATGCCTGTAAACAAAAGAGAGTAGCGACCAACCAAAATACCTCAATACCTAATTATTATACGTTATATTTGCAAGCAAAGTCACAGAATTTAATATACAAATAATAAATTAAACGTACATTATTTAAATTCTCAGCCTACAGAGTTGTATTTAAGTTACTTCCACACGACAAGTTGATGACAGGAGGCATGTGGTAGTGCTCTCCGTCGTTATGACCAAGCGGATTCCTTCCGAGGCATACTTGATCAAGGAGCGATATGGTCAGAGCTTAGACCTCATCTTTGGAATATATTTACTTCTTATATTAAGTTAACTGTGTCCCGTGGTTTTGCTTGTCACTTAATTTAGTATACAACTCTGAAGAGTCGTAGCGTGATGTTTTATAGTCTGCAAAACTTTCTAAGTAAATTGAGCAATCTAACACAAAACGATTTTCTTAAATCCTGCTGATTGAATCCGACAAATGAGGCAATTAAACAAATCCTTCAGCTTTTTCATATAGATAGCCATGATTGTAGATTTTCTAACTTACGTATACGATATCCCTATTGAACCTAAACTACTACTGTAGGTATAGGTTACGAATTGGGCAAAATGATTAGGGTACAATAGGTAGGTCGTTATTTATATTTATACGAGAACTGGCAAACAAACAGATTCAAATATTTTATTTATTTGTGAATATTTCACATTTATTACTGTCTTTATAAGTCAAGATTGTTAAGTACTAATGGCACATGTACTCTAACGAAAAAAGCTCTGTTATTATGTCATAAATAACATTGAACGGATCGTTTTCGCAAACATCTATCAACCGACCGACGTGTCTACAGCAAGGGATATCGCCGGAGGTTTATTTAAAAAGGGAGCATTCGAACCGATAATTTATTGAAAAGAGATCGAATTACCATAAGAACTGAGGCCCGTTTAATAGTTCTCTCATTATTTGTCGGTAATCATCAAAAGATGTCAAAATGCTGACGGATCAAGCCGTTTGAAGTGTGCCGCGGCAGGGGAGGCCAACCGTGGGCCGCCGCGATTAACATAGAAATCGGTTCGACTGTTGACCGTCGCGGTCGACACCGGAGTAAAGATTAACTATCGGCCGAGCGAGTTAATTTAACCAGCTATGTAAATTAACTTATCTCTTGCCTCGGTCCGGGTTCGATTTAATCGTTCGGTGCACCCCGATGTTTGCTTGTAAAACTGCACTTTTTAAATGGAAATCAGATCTCGGAAGACGCTCTAACTGACCAGTCGATTTTAATTTGATAAAGCTTTCGAAATAACTTCATATCTCGAAGAGGCAAACATTGGATCCACTTACGGAAAACATTAAATTAAAACGTATAGTCAAGTTTAGAAATAATTATCATTATTATCTTAGATTCTGAGTTCACTACTTAAAATTTTTATGTGTTTGTGATTGAATTTTATTTCCTTTCTGTATAGAAGAGAGCTATGAATTATTTATAAATTTGTTTGTTGTAAATATTTTAGATAGTACAAATTAACAAAATTTTCTCATAGAGTATATTTTATATCTTTTAAGGCAAGAAATGAATGAGACATGTTAGATTTGTTACAAAGATTAAGAATAGCACAAATGTGGCGTTAAAATATTCATAGAGTGTGTTTTATTTATTTTAAATAACGAAGAAATTAGATATGTGTAAGATTTGTAATATAACTTCAGGTATCGATAAGTATAACTTGTTTGCTTTAGAATTTTTTGAATAATGTTGTAAAAGGTATATTTAAGATTTGGTGTACGGATTTCAGATAGGCCAAATTAGACATCGATATGTGATTCGACTTTGTATGAATTGTTGTTGTATCGATTTTTTTTATATAGGAAAGGTTGGCAAGCGAGCAGACGGTTCATCTGATGTTAAGTGATTCCGTCGCCCATGGACATACACGACATCCGAAGAGTTGCGCATGCGTTGCTAGCCCTGGAAATTGGATAAAACAGGTTAAAGGGTAGGATGGGATAGGATTATATTAAGGATTTGATGGGGAAAGGAGTCGGAAAAGAAAAGGGTAGGAATGGCCATCCGTCAACCCCAAGAGCCATGCATACTTTGCTGCATGCTGGCTCATTGAAGGGTGGTGGTACTTCCCCGGTCGAGCATGGCCGTAGAATTGCAGCAAAAGCTGTATGAAGGATGTTATGCTCTACCACCTTAAAATTTCACGTTTCTAGAAGTGGATCCGCCTTTATTTTTAATTTATTTTCAGTATTTATTGTCATAGTGGCAACAGAAATACACATTCTGTGAAAATTTCAACTGTCTTCCTATTAAAGACCATGAGATACACCCAGACAGATAGACGGACGGGCAAACAGCGAAGGCTTAGAAATAGGGCACGGAACCCTAAAAAGGAGTTAGCAAGTTATGTAAAAAAGTTGAATTTATTCAAAACTTTATCAGAATTGTTACTATTTTAAACATCGTAACAATCTAAGCCTCCTTAGTGCTTAACTTTGGCATGAGCCGTCCTCCTAATGCCAAAATTAAGCAAGAGGTGCTTTTTTCCACACATAGTTTATGAATAACGAACGTAAATATTCAAACTAAAAAATACTATAGACAGGGAAATAGTAGTCGAGTAATTGGATAGAATTTCAAAAATTAATATGATTTCTTTGAAAAAAATATTCAAATTAGCCCAAGAAAAATCTTTTTTTTTTTTTTTTTACACATTACATAGCGAGATTAATGTTCTATTCGAGTGATCGTTTAATTTTTTTTTATTAAACGCTTAGATTTTTTCCGGGCGATAAGCGCGCTCTTAACAACAAGACAGTTTCTTATCTCAATGTCTACGGGCTGTGTTGGCATTGGCATTACATCTTACTATCGTGAACGGCATAAAAAAATTATCTACTGTGAACTAAACTAAGATAAATAAAGAGAAAAGAGGTTTTAAGGGTGTAAACTAATTTTTGATTCGACCGACTACGAAAAAGACGAGGTTCTGAAATTGACTGAGTTTAATTTCTATGTACTTGATATCGCAGAGTAACGTTAACTTAAAGTTGTGTTTTCTTTTCCACGAGTACTACATATTCACAGGATATGTA
>DWHK01000261.1:0-15446 GCA_018247855.1 Graphium androcles | reverse complement strand
AAAATAAATTTAACTTTAAATCATTGTTATCAAAATGGCAGTTATCGACAGGGACGGTAGGCTGTGAGACCGAAACTAAATGACTATGGCAACGTTTAATATGAATATTTAAATTGCAAAATAACTCAGAAATTCAATATCATTTTTGTGTTATAAATATAAAAGTAACTACGTTCAACAACAATATATTAGAGTGATTACACTTTTAATATATAAAACTTGATATAATAAGTTATCGTTAGAAATTATGAAGAATGTGTATTACTTGGAAATGTCTTCTTCGAATGTGGAGTGAGAGTAACGGAAAATTCATAAGGAAATAAATAACAGCAATAATTGAAAAATAAAAATAAATGAAGAAAATACAGAAAATAACTTTTTACCAATAGATTACAGGAAAACGTATAAGAAGTCTAAAGTATGTAAAGTAACATAGGTATGTGAAAAAGTAATATACAGAACCTTCAGTGCACGTGTCTAGCTCGCACTTTTCCGGAATTTTTAAAAATAATATGCATCAATCAACCATTTTAGTAATAATCTTGATTGTATGAATTGAACGTCGGTAGATTTAATAAAACTAATTAGATGGAACTTACAAATTTATTGTCAGAATTTAAAAAAATACAGGTTGGAGTTAATAACCTTCGAGTTTGATCTTAACCTAAAAATATCACCGGCACGTGGTCAGTGATAAAGGTCGCCCGAGGTCAGACGGACCTGTTCCAGATTCTCGAAATTAAATTTCAAATCGGCATCCCCAAGGTGAAAGCTCGAAAACAGAAGAAGAATACGTTGTCACTGCAAACGTGGATGCCGTATTCGGGAAGTTAAATAGAAAATCAAATAAGTGAGAAAGTAAGGTCGTAGTTAAATACAACACACTACTTGGGCAGAATAACGCCCTTATCATTACAATAATGTAAGGTACACTATTTACTGGTGATGTATATCTGAAGTCTTGAACCGAGCCGGTTGAAATGAGACCGATTCGTTGTTGTATTGATATGTAACAAGTAGAAGTTTAATCAGTATGTAAGTAAAAATAGCAAAGTGAAAGCTATCAAATGGTTTCAAAGAAGTGCTGTTTCCCAGACTGACTACGGACACGCGACTCTTTGGTTTTTGTGAGTGTCCATGGGCGACGGGACCGCTTAACATCAGGTGAACCGTCTGCTCGTTTGTCATTTTTTCCATAAAAAACATATAAGTCATTCCCCAATTATACACCTTCTAGGATGTTATTATAAAGATGTCTTCCTGGCCAAATTTCGGTCACGCTGGCCTATCTACTCAAAGATCAACCAACTGTGCAGGACACAGCATTATAGTGTGCAGGTGTGCGCACAGACACAAATGCACTCTGTGTCTCTTCACTCTCATAGAACGGATATCCGACACGACCGGAGAGAAATCAGGCGCAGGACCGACTTTTTACACGCCAGTCCAACGCATGGATCGTCTTAATGTTCAGGCCTTCACCGTGGTCTAGGCCCTCGCTCTACACGCCAGAGGTCGTGGGTTCGAATCCCGTGTGGAGACAATTACATAATGTTATTGTTTCTCAGTTGGTTAGGGCAATATAGGTTGATCACCCGATTTCTTCAAAATAAGGATGATCCATCCGTCGGATAAGCATGTAAAAAGTCGGTCCCGGTTATCAAGAGCACCTTTGAGAATCGTTAAAAGGATGTCATTTCCTCCAAATAACAACTAATCCATCCTTCGAATTCAGTTATTGAATTTCGTAATTAGTTGCGGAGGTATAATGCCATTCGCTTTGTGTAAAAAGTTATTTTCAGGAAATATTTGGTTGGATTAGAAGCCGACTCCAAGTAAGTTGTGAAAACGGGTACGAGGAAGAAGTTTAAAAAATAATTAAAAAAATGATGGGTTGCTCTCAGGGAGAGCCAGCAAAAGTAAAAATTTTTAACATTAACGTTGTGGGGAATTTTTAATATTTTGAAATGGTTAGGGAATAATTTCGCACGAATTGCTGTATATATCAGGATAAAAGTACCAACTTTTAGATGGTAAAATACAATATTTTTTGCGCTATCATACAAAAACATGACAATTTATATTACATTAAAATTTAACAGATATAAAATTTGTCCGCCGGCGCGGCTTAGGAGAGGAAGTAATATCCCCCTCTCTGTATACCGCGCGGCGGTCTACTTTCCCTCCGTCTTACGAATTTTCGATCAGGTCACGTGTCCTGACGCGAGTTTAACATTTTTTACCCATTCAAAAAAGTGCACAACGCCGCTAAAGTAGTTTTCACTTCAAAAATTTAGTACTTTTAATGTTCATAGCACTGGTTTATATAAGCAAGATTTCTACTTACTGATCACATCCGTACACCCTATCCACGAGGTTCATCTTGCAAAGACTCAGCTCATTGTAGACGACACTGCGGTCCTTAACGCAGTTGCACAACTTTGGGTTCTCGGTGTAACATATTATGGGAGCTGTACGGGTTTCCCTGGAATGCATTTATTTTTTCAGAATAGATCTATACATAAGCGAAATACGACGGAGGATGATGTCATCACATCATTGACCGAAACTATAGGTCCGATAGACTTAAGATATAGCATAATTATTCGTTTATTGATGTAGATTCTCACTAAGAACAGATTGTGTTGATTTAAAATGTTCACAAATTCAAAAAAAATATTAAGGAATGTTTGTGTTTTAGAGGTTATTACAATATTAATGATTATCTAAATGATAACACACCCTGGTAATGAACTGCTCGCTCCAGGCTTTTTCAAGTGAAATTTATTGTTTCTACATTATAACAACATGATTTCGAAAAAGGTATAAAAATTAGTCCCGCCGAGTTTCTTACGGCCGGTTCTTCTCAGTCAGTGGCTTTTTTTCCGAACCGGTGGTAATGTTCTTGACAATCAATAAACAGGTGTAATCGCTTCGATATTGAATGAAAATATTTGACTTTGACTTTGTGATCAAATAAAAACAATCACGCGGGTAAACCGACGGGGTGTAGCTAGTTACACATAAAAGCAAAAGTAAGTTGAACCGTTTTAAGATTTGCATGTATTTTTAACCGACTTCAAAAAAGGAGAAGGTTATATGTTCGACGGGCATGTTTTTTTTACGTCTGTTCATCGATTTCTCCGTCATTTCAAAAATTCTTTTTTTGTTGCAAAGGAGATATCTTTGATTTGTGTTTTACATCAAAATAACAGAAAAAATATGTCACGAAAGTACACTTTTAAAGCGTTTGAAGTCGGTTTTTTGGAATTTTGTGTCAAAATAATTATGTACTTCTCTAGATTATATTCATGTCAAATGTACCTTAGAAACACTGTTTTAATAGATCTGTTCTTCAAATGTTCAAGTCTGCATTAGACAACTATACTCTTAATGATAATTATTTCTTTGCTCAGATAAAAGAAACCATACGCAAAGCTGCTAACAAAAAGGGCAAAATGTGAATAAAGTAGGAATCATACAGTTTTATTTTGAAAGTTTATTTAGTATCTTTATTTATACTGTACTAAATTTTACGTATTATGAAATATTAAGACTAATCAATAAAATTTAATTGAGGAGTCATGTCACAACAGTTTGATCATTCACTGATGAGCCATAGTAAACGATTATGCTCTACACTTGCAACATTTTAAAAAATAAGGACATTTGTAGCTGTCTTTTTAATCTACCAAATTAAAAATTTAAGTACAGATACAATACATCTAGTCTCATCCCTATATGGTTACAAATTCAGTAAAAAATAAGTTATTATTAACCAAATATTATTTTTACAGAAAATGAAAAAAAAAACTAATTTAACCGCGTCAAAAGTGGACATTCGTGATGTATTCTTCAACTATTTGATTAATAATAATAAAAAAAACTATTGATCAAATGTAAATGGGACCACATTACAAGGGTCAGCTTTGAAATAAAAAAAAATCAAAATCGGTGCATCCACAAAAAGGTTCTGAGGTAATCCACAAAAAAAAACAGGCGAATTGAGCACCAATTAAAAGAATGAAAAGTAAAACCGTGAAATACAGATTAAAACTATCGATATAATAATTACTTACATTAAGATAAATTCAATAGGCAAAATTCTATTTACATAATAGAACTGATGACTTCCATGCTAAAACAAAATTCGAATAAAACATTCTCATTCACCTGTAGCATTTGTTCTTGTCGTGCCTGAACAGGATCGGTTGGCAGATCTTTAATACAAAGCTCCACGTCTCTAAGGATTCGACTGTCGATTTGGACATTGTTGACTCTGCTTCTATTTCTTTCTCCATAGACAGTCTATAACTATCTACGGATTTATAACCACTCTCGCTCGAACGGTAACTTTCCGAGTAATCACTCTGACTCTGAGATTCTTTCATTTTCTCATCTAACTCAGGAGTTATTGAGGCACGGTCGAAATCGTCCTTGGCAGGAGAAATATCATATTCCACTAGACCTTTATCTTGAATCATATCTTCGTTTATATCAACCTCTTGTTTAATCTCAGCTATCACAGATTCCAGAAAGGTGTCGTCGTTGGCGTCCACTGATGTATCTTGGGACGATTGCTCGTAATCCATTTTCAAATCAGTCGGCGAGTAAATAGAGTGGTTTTTCGTTTGACGCCCGTATTTCTCAATGCCCGAATCCTCGTCGAATATATCGATAATTTCATCGTCATTCGGATCTATCTCGAACTTAAAAGAGTCTATGACCGGTTGGAGTTTCTCCATCTTCATCGTCCTTATGGGGCTATCCACTGTGTACTCTTTCAGGAGATTCTTATTCTTTAACACGCTTGTTCTGACTAGATCGGGGATAGCTTTTGTTTGGACGTCGGTGGTTACCTGCGTCGTTGTTTTAGCAGTTTTATCCTCTTTCGGACTGAAATTGCTCTTATCCTCGTTGTCCAATGACCAACTGTCACAGACTAGGTAATCGTTCAAATTGACACTGGCCTCACCGCCTTCCTTTTCTTTATCGGCAGGCTTTTTCTCCTCTTGCTTGTCCTGGTTTTTTTCTTTGGCTCTATCTTTACTTTTCTCTTTATCTCTGCTCTTATATTTGTCTCTGTCATCGCGCCTGTGGTCTGAATATCGTCGCGAATCATAACGATCGCTTTTCCTCTTGTCCCTGTCTCTGTCGTAGTCACTTCTGTTACGACTGTCCGAGACTTTGTTTTTATCATCGTCTTTTTTGCGTTGGAACGGATTATCATATTTGGGCAAGAGCTTTTGATAGTCGAATTTATACTTTTTGCCTTCGTCTCTCGCCTTTTTCGCTTCGCGAATTATTTCGTCAACTTTGGCTGGATCTGAAAACCAACCATTCGCTTATAATTTCTATGTAATTTTACTAAGAGTTTTAACTACACTTCACTCTTAATGTAAAAACTACATTTCAAATATAAACCACAGTAAACTAATAATAACAACAAAAATATACAAAAAATTCAAATATCTAATAGTACAAAGAAATTCTTTATAGCTACTAACTACAGTATAATAATGAAGCATGAATAATTTCGCATGTTTTATTTAATCTTTTTTACAGATCTTGTTGGGCTGCAGAAACGCATTTATATACATCAATTAAACGCAGTGGTCTTGTGGCGGTTTAGGAATAACTTTTTGCTGCACTTGGCTTTATATAATTTTTTTAGAAATGCACAACCTCTTGAAATTGTAATATTTTAAAAGAGTTCAATCGGACAAAGGCTAATCAAAAGCTATAAACTCTATAAATCTCATTACTATATTGTGCCCTACCTTATATGCAATTTTAATATTCAAATAAACAAATTTCCATATAAGTTATTTACAGGCAAAAGCCATAAAAGAAATTATTCATGCTTTGTCTGTCACAAGTACATTAGGCGTATTCCGAAATACCTTGCTCATTGCAATAACGCTACAAATTATTTCCGAAATGGTGTAGCGCTGCAGATTGAAATAGCTAATATTGAATAATTTTCAGCACAATAGAATCAAAACTTTTTTGTAAACCTTAATAAATTTTTGTCTTTTAAATAACTATATTAATATTTTTGAAATCAGAACTCATTTGAATATTCATATAATACATTTAAATACAAGTTCCAGTACAAAAGGTGCCAAGGCTGAACATTACTAAAAATACTTGATGTGCTACAGCTGTATGCAGTAAATTTCGGAATACGCCTATTATGTAAGACAGATTATGTAATATTTCTACAATCTATCCTTTTTTATCTACCTATATGTAAATATGTTTATTAGCTAAATACATGTTTATTACACATTTTTTCTCGGTGTCTTCCCTAACTTACTATATGCAGTTTGTGAATATTTTCCTATAGATCTGCTGCTCAGTGTATTGTACAACCGGAAACTGGAACCTTAATTCACATGCCCAACAATGACCGAATCATTAACAACCAAAGTTAGCATATTGATATTATGTAAAAATATATAATATTTTATTTTGATTGAATTAAAAGTTAATTCTCATAGAATCCTATGCTATGTTTAAAGTTTTGTGCAAATATAACATGTACTTGTGATTTATGTAAACTTAGAGACTTATCATTGTACAAATCTTATCTGTAATTTTATGGATAAAATATAGACAGCCTAATCATAACCAACTTATACTTTTGATTCAAATAACTAAAATGGCTTGTATAATTGACCGAGCAAGCAAAGCGTGAGGTTTACTATTACAGTTGGGGCGAAAACTCATTTTATGTATGTATCTATAAATGTTTGTATGTAAGTTCCGTTATTACTTTCAAACCAGTGCTCCATTTTAAAAGAATATATATTCAAATTTCTTTTAGATGTAGATAATATTAGAAATTTTTTTAAGTTTGTTGGGCATCAAAACCAGTAGTTTAAGAAATATTGAAATAAGTGTGAAACAAAATAAACTTATAATTTATTAAATGCTATATTGCTATATAGATCATTAAAGGAAATAAAATAAAATCACATGCAACTAGCATTATAGCATAGAAAACTATCAAAGAAATTAAAACATATCAATGTTTCACACATTGATATGTTTTAATTTCTTATATATTCTTATATAATATGCCTGTGAAATGCACTAAATATATATTTTTTTCTCATAGTCAGAGAGCTGTGCATAAAACTTTCGGTTTATCACAAAACTAGTACAAGTATTAGAATGTGACAGGAGTTACATGACAGGTAAAATAATTTTAGACGCTGGTTCACAACTAACCTAGAAAATGTTTGATAGGCGGCATGGCTTTTGTGGGCATAGCCTTTTCACTGGTTGATGTAGGGCATATTAGGCCCAAGGGTATTCCCAATTCGACAAGCTCCATTTTACGTTTCATATCCTCTATCTCAGCCAGTGTACGCTTCTGCAGATCTGAATACGAATCTGCAATTGAATTTACCATAATGTAGATATTAAACCAGATAAAGAATATATGTAAATCTACACAGCTAAAAAAATAGGGGTGATATAATATTGACTAAGAAATCTTAAAGAAAGTATTGTTAGATCTCAACTGGCATAGTGAGTTTGCAGAACTTTTATTATACATGCGGTATAAAAAGAGAAAGAAAATTTCTACCCATAAATCACTTTAGATTATTCTGTAGTTACACACTATTTGTATAACCGATAATATAAAGTGATTTATGGGTAATCAGATTTTAAATTGGTTCCAATATATCAGATGCATGCCTACTAAAAACAGTCTGACAAGAAACAGTACAGAGAAGCCACAAAGGAGAAGCTCAATCCTACATCAATATTCTTGCCAAGGCTATCAGTGGTAAAGTTCAATGTTCAAGAGCACAACATCTTACAAAGGATTCTTGCTGAACTTATAAGGCCACTCAAACACGGAGGGACCAACGCTGCACACACAATAGCAGCATAGAATAAACTATGCATAGCTTTTAGCATTGCCAGATGGCTTCTATTCCCATTTTTTATAATCCAATTATATTCTCAACTCCTTTCAATGACCTATTCTATTTAATATACAAGGCTGTCAACACACAGAACTCTTGAGATATTGTAGCTGTTTGAAGTCTTGTTTTGTCAAAGGTGATGGCTTCACTGTAACATCAGATGAACAGTCTGATCACTACATCATTTAATACCCCTAATGTCACCAAAAGATTCACAGAGTGATATAAAGAGAGATTTTTATGGAATAGATATTATTAACAATTATTAGAATATCAAAGGTTACATTATTTATACACAGATCAGGGTATCAGCATTTGGCTGATACACTGATCTGTGTGTGAAATCACATATTATTCCTAGACTAGATTGCCATAAGGCAGAATCAAAATTTAGTAAATTCTCTCCGTCTGGCAGATAGTATAAGCTATATTAGTAAGGATGTTTTAATATAAAGTAATGAAGTCTTCACATAATTAAAAATCAAAGCCAAAATCAAAATTTCTATAGCCACCTCCTGTTATTTACCTTGACCTGTCCAAGGAATAACAGGCAAGAATCTCTGCAGTTGATGATATATAAATATGTTTATTTTGTTTTTTTTAGTATCATAAAATTAGCAGTATATTAAAATTAGCACATCTCATCTATATATACCAATACATAAACAGTGAGCTTTTGATTTTTAAAGTTATTTGTTACTTAGTTGTGCTCACTTAGTTGTTTGTGGTTGTCACTTAATTTAATAGTGAACTGGATACATTTATAAAGAAAATATTTTTGGAATCTGAACTGTGTTGAATATTTTTGTAATAAAAAGTTTATGTTCATTTCATACACATATGTGACCTAAGGTTTTTACATTTCTTCTATGCCAGATTGACAGATGCCAGATATTAAGAATTTTTTGACAAATTTCACAGTGATTTATGTGAACCCAAATTGTAACTAGCTTCATATGTTGCTTTTTTAAGAAATTTGAGAACACATTTAAAATTACAACTTTAGGCACAATGATATTCGAAGTACTGCATCCACATTCTAGAGTCATAAATGCAAAGATTAAGCTTATTACTTATTTAATAACTTAGAGTTAAAACATTTTTTATTTACCTTGAAGTGACTTTTTATTGGCACCAGGTTTAGGTGGTTTTGGCAACTTAGGTTCTTCATCTACCTTAGGAGCTGATGGTTTCACATTGCTTAGTTTTCCAATAAGCACTGTAGTGCCTAAAAAATAAGTATCAATATTTAAATATATGGTGAGGAAATTAAAATTATTTTTACCACTAGTGACAAAAAAATTATTGATAATCAAATTATAGCATTAAAGCCCATATATTTTAGTATTTTATTTAGGAATGTGTAGATATCTTTCTAATTTTTACATAAATAATTATAAACTAAGGCAAATAACCAAGTATAATGTGTCCATTGTATTAAATGAAATCAATGTTACACAAAAATAATTCACCAATTACTGAAAACCCCTATCTTTTTGAGTATTTGCCCAATTAATGTTTGCAAAACAAGCTAATAACAAATTATAGGCGATAAATGCAGTATTTCATAAAAAGAGTATACAAACTTCCTGTTCCAGTAATTTTTGGGACAACCACCGGAACAATTGGTGTTTTCTTCTGAATGGAAAATGCTCTAAGTCTCTTCTTAGCATGTTCAACACCTTTCGATTGAACTTTTGGTGTTGATAACTTCTTTTCTGATTGCTCCAATATGTTCGGTCCCTATAATATTTAAGACATCATTACATTATAATAATATGTTATCTGGCAGAACACTCGATTTATAGTGTGTTATTCAAATTAACATTGAAATAATTATTAACATATTTCATTGTATTGTATAAATGTTACATATCAAACAACTAATGTTACTAAATATTTAAATTAAATAATGTTTATTTTTCTTTTACTTTAAATAAATGATTGAGTAACAAATTTTAAAATACAAATAATTTTTTTAACATTTCTGATTTAAACAATGTCGGCTTACAAATAAGTGAAAAATATAAAACGCCTTTAAATCGCAAAGTTACAAGATGAATGAACAAAACAACACTGACCACTGTAAAAGTCCTATATGACATTCATACCCAACATCCGATTCATTTAAAATTCAAAGGCGATACATATTTAAAGTGACTGTCCATTAAATCAATTCCTTACCGCAGGCGCATTAGTACTTGATGCACCAGTCGACAACGATTCATTTGATGAAAGCCCTTGCTTCACTGTATCCATGTTGATGCCAATGTACGAATCTCTTTCGAGAGCTAATAAATTATTATCCTTATAATTTAAATTACTCGATTGAATGTAGATGCCGCATATTTTTATCTATTATACCTAAAAAATATATAAACTACTAGCTAGTAAAAAACTTATTAATTTTATTAATCCCACATTTAAAATATTATGATTATTTCAATGTCATTTACAAATTGACAAGTGACATAAGGTTTTTTTTATTTATGTAAGACTATGGATACCAGGCGTTTTAGTCGAATCGTTATCTAAAAAAAACTTAAATTAATTTAAATACTAAACACCGCACGCTCGGTGCAGCGAAGTCGTAATAGGTAATTTTAAGATCGGCTATCGAATGACAAGGGCGATACCAAAAATTAAATGCATTAGCGTGCGCGGAATGTTAATATGTGCGAGAGAAAATGCGTTGCGCCACGCATTATTTACGTCAATTTTGATTATCGATACAAATTGTTGATGATTTATTTGTTTGTATTTAAAATGATACTATCTAACTAGTTTTGTAAACGGTAACGAAAATACTAAATTGACAGAAAAACGCTACTACTCCACCATATATTGTTGCTTAATTTCAGCGGCTACTCGCGTAATGCAGTGACACTTCTTTGGATCACGGTATCGGTATCATTACACGCATAGAGTTTTCATATTATAATTTTTCACAAAGATAAGAATTTTATGAAGCAAGTCAAGCGCATTCGTTGCAAATTTTTTCCCACTCTTTTTCTAAACCTTATTCTACCCGATTTCCTAAGGTGGCAACGCACACGTAACTCTCTGTATGTTGCGTATGTTCATCGGCGACAGGATCGCTTAACATTAAATGAACCGTCTATGGTTCATATCTTTTTTGTCTATAAAAAAACAAATAAAAAACCGTGTGGTGTCGAGATAGGAACGAAGTTCCTTATTATAAGAATATTAATTTTAAGTTCTATTCAAGGTATAAAGAAAATAGTTATTGGGGTATATATTTTTTATCGATATAAACTAAAACAAAGTCTAAAAGTGGAAAAGTTATTCATGCAAAAATAATGAACTAAATTAGAACGCCCTCTAAGTCAAAGTCAAAGTCAAATATTTTTATTCAATACTGAAGTGATTACACTTGCTTATTGATTGTCAAGAACATTACCACCGGTTCGGAAGGAAAACCACCTGAGAAGAACTGGCGTAAGAAACTCAGCGGGACTATTTTTTTTCTTTTTAAATTTATGCTATATGAAGTACATAAATAAATATTACTTGAAAAAGCCTGGAGCGAGCAGATCATTACCAGGGTGTGTTATCATTTAGATAAACATTAATATTGTAATGACTTCTAACACACAAACGTTCCTTAATAATTTTTTTTAATTTGTTAAAATATTATACGATGTAGCGTGTTAATTCTGCCCATCAGAACAGATCCCGTCGTTTCGCGATTGATCTTAAGGAAATAATCACCGAAATCGGTCGTGCTTCCTACAAGCCGCAAGGAATCCCACAAACAGCTTTGGCCACCTGTCCCATCTAACACACATATAGAAGGACACGTAGAAAGAGAATTTGCAGTCCTCTCTTACTCCTTAAAGAGGATTAGTCTCGCTTTTTTCTAGGCTGCAGTAACGCAGTGATAGCTAGAATATAACAATTACACCATAAGGCAGCTATGTTTAATATCCAAATACGACCTAAAAGTTTCGGCCCATAAGCGGCTAACCGCATTTTCCACGCCCATCTCTTATTGCTTATGATGATCAGCGCACCGAGGAAGCTGAAGTAATTTCTTATTTAGTTGGTCCGGATAGCGTCTCTGTCATCACGTATAAACTTCCCTATATTTTGATTTATTCCTTCTTTAAGGTCAACCCATTTTTGAGCAATCTAAATTTTGAAACATGTTTTGCTATCGCACTCCTCTTTCTATGTATTATTCTTTCTAATCTCTGATGTGGTTTAATCTCGCTCCTTTGATTGCATTTTGTCAATGTAGATGACTTATTCTCCTTAATATAATAGATAAAGTAATTCGTATATACTTGCTAGTAGGCTTAAAGGTCTGCAATATAGTTAGGGGTTTTCTTATTTACATATATTTACATATTTTGTACTCTTACAGTGTACTACATCATGACCAAAAACATCAAAAGTACAATGCAAATTAAAGGTAGGCAAAATGGAGATGCGTTTCGCTATAGGTACTAGAATTCACTCCGTAATTTCGCATTGCTTCAGTACTTCGAATCTCCATTGGAGTTTCATATCAAGAATGAGTGCGCTTTAAATTTTCAGAAGTCGGATTTCGAGTTTCACAAGAGAGCGCGCCTCTATTCGCGGATCTAATTTAAGAACTGTTGCAAACTTCGCCGTTCGAGAAAAGTATGGAGCCGAGCGCGTTACATATGGTTGTGATAAGGCTGCTCGCACACTGAACTATTAAAAAGCCGATTATGAAAGTAAATTTGCTGTAACTATTGGCACTGCAGAAGCTTCATACGGCAGTCTGCTTCGTAGTTACTTTTATGTGCTGCACCTTTCTTAATAAATAATTAAAAGAAATATAGTATTCATTTGGCATTTTTTCCATTTACCGAATTACGAAACGTTGGTAACTTGGTAACCAGTGGTTGGCCAACTCATTTAATCATTTGATTAATAATCAATTACTTCATCTGAAGTTTTTGAATATGATTCTCAATCAGAAATATTTATAAGAACATACGGTGTTCTTAACAAAAGGCAACTATAGGAACTTGAGTGATTTCGTCTATTCACGTGTAATCTTCACCAATTTTGTCATAACGCAGGATGTAATCGAGCAAGCAGCTCATATAGTGCCAAGCAACTTCAATCCATTGTCTCATTATATGTCTAATTGGGATGTTAATTTAGGCCTTTTAAAAGGCTATCGAAATTTAACAGGGAAGGATTTTAGGACAGGCACTGATCAGACGAAAGACCAAACTATAAACAACTAATACTTATCGTCTATTTTATCCTATTATCGTAACATGAATAAATGTCTTAAAAGAAAAGTTCATAATTCGACAGTCGGTTCCGACTGATGGTCGCTTATAGAGTATTATTGTATCATGGATAAACACATTCAGCCAATTGTTAAAAGAATTCATGTTTTCATTTATTCCTTCTCCTGTTATTCCTAACTAGTAGACCGTTGATAATATTTCACATTTATTTTAATATCTCATAAACTACTAAACCGATTTTGATGCTAAATGAACTTAAAAATTGAACTAATGTTACCTACATACATTCAAAATTCCATTTTTTGTTTAAGAGTTATTGCGGAACATACATATATACATACAACATGTTTTCGCCCCAACTTTAATAGTAAACCTCACTCGCTTCGCTCGCTCTATCAAATATTCTATATCTATTCTATCAAGCTTTGTTTCAGGTTCAGACATCTTGTATACTTTTATTATTATATGAAACGTTATACTTCACCACCCTATTAAATGTTCTAATTTAACCAGGTAGGGACCACCACCATTCACAGAGCCAGCATAAAATAAAGTATGCATGGCTATCAGGGTTGCCGTATGGCCATTCCTATCCTTTTCTCTTACCACTCCTTTCCCCACTAAATCCTTAATATAATCCTAACCCGAACTACCCTTTAAACTGTTTTATCCGATTTCCTAGACTGGCAACGTGCACGCAACTCTTTGGACGTTGTGTATGTTTATGGATGACGGAATCACTTAACATCAGGTGAACCGTCTGCTCGCTTGCCAACCTTTCCTATAAAAAAAAATGCAACATACCATTTAATCATCATTCCCAGAAAACATTCAAAATTATTCATTTAATAGATTAAAAAAAAGCAACATTTCGAATGTTGTGGGTATTCACGAGCGACATTATCACCTATCATCAAGTGAACCGTTCACTTGCCAAGATTTGTCCATAGAAAAATTCCGTTTCAATAATAAATTCACAGCTGGATCTAGGTCTTCGCTTAATGCCTAGTTATCCGGATCGTTTAAATTAATTGCTTCAGGCAATCCGACTAACTATTATTCCTGTTTTGTCTTTCTGTTGTATCTCGTTAAGACGCCTTTGATGTCACGCACTATAACAATACATCTCTATTAATCATAGAATTAAAGCATGTTACCAGATGACTGCTGTCAAGTCAAATTAACGCGCCAAACTGACTGTATTCGAGCTGTCGGCCATCTTGAAATCACAATGGCGGGCTGTTATTCACGTTTGACATTTATTCAGACTGATTCCTTTAGTGTTCTCGTGAGTTCAATTATCTTGCATCATTAATGATCAGTCACTACGTCTTGTTAATGTCTCTTTCTACTACCAACTGTTTTTGAATACATCGGCAGCAATTTCTAAAGTAAAAACTTCTTTAGGGGCGTTGTGCACTTTTTGGGATGGGTAAAAAATGTTACATTCGCGTCAGGACACATGCATACGCATGATCTGATCGGAGATTCGTAAGACGGAGGGAGAGTCGACCGAAAGAAAGAGAGGGGGATATTACTATCTCTCGTATGCCGCGTCTAATTTTATATGTGTTAAATTTTTAATGTAATATAAATTGTGATGTTTGTGTACGATAGCGCAATAAATGAAAATTGTAATTTACCACATAAATGATAGTACTTTTATACTGATAAATAAAGTAAATCGTACGAAATTATTCCCTAACCATTTTAAAATATTCAAAAATGCACAACGTTAATGTTCAAGTTTTCACTTCTACTGGCACTCCCGGATTGCAACCCGTCATTTTTTTAATATTATCTGTGCCGATGAGTTTTTTGTAGATAAATTTGACATAAATTAATACATATTGATGAAAGCTCTACATAGCCAATGGTAGTTTTAATTGTCCATACTTAGTTTAGAGAGTTATCATTTTAGAAAAAATGAGCAAATAAGCTGATAGTTTACTTCAGGTTTTAATATAACGTAGTCCATCGACACACTACACCCGGAGAGGCGTAGGTGCGTCGGGTAGATATTATTCTTTTTTTGACGTGATAATGTCTTATAAATCGATGAACGCTGGCTGTATGCACGAAAAAGCATGACTCGTTATCACGTTCCGCCTAAGCCGAGTGTTCAAGCGAGAGCGCGGAACAAACGATAGAGAGGCAGATCGGCCTTAACATTCGGCTTGTAATGCATCTACATATCTCACTTCCACTCCATCGGCTGGAAGTGAGATATGTACTGACTGCCAATATC
>DWHK01000260.1:0-15446 GCA_018247855.1 Graphium androcles | reverse complement strand
TAACCGACTTCAAAAAAGGAGGAGGTTATATGTTCGACGGGTATGTTTTTTTTATGTTTGTTCATCGATTTCTCCGTCATTGGTGAACCGATTTTAAAAAATTCTTTTTTGTTTGTTGGAAAGAAAGGAGGGTTGTTTTTTAAATCAAAATAACGGAAAAAATATGTCACGAAAGTACACCTTTAAGGCGTTTAAAGTCAGTTTTTTGTAATTTTGTGTCAAAATAATTATTGCAAATGTTATTTAAACAAATACGGTGAGACGCACCAATCAAAGCCAACATGTAATTCTTCTGTAAACATTTTTTAAAGATGAGTAACATTCAAAGGTAATTCTAGTTGTAATAAAATAAAAACAATTTTTATTGGGTTATATTGCGTTTTATTTAAATTCAAACTACCGAAGTTTTTAATACTATCCATAATTTTTACCTATAGTTTTACTTCTGAAAATTATTAAAATCTTGTGTCAGTATCTTGTGTCATATCTACTAATAATAAAACTTCGTGGTGATAATATAACCATGGCATATGGCCGTGTATCAGCGTGTTTCATGAAAGGTGATGTGGAACGGGGTATATTTTTTAATTTAACGTAAAATAAAATTAGCCAAACTCGAACTTAGTGTAAACATCTATGTAACATTAGAATTAAAGTCAATTAAAGACACTACACTTTCAATTGAAGAATTGAAGAAAGAATTGAATTGAAGTGGGATGGGGTATTTTCTCTAGTTCCATCAAATTAGTCGTAAAAATATATTATAAGAGATGTAACAACGTCGGTATGTTTTAATAGAGGTGAGATAAAATGGGACACATTATAATTTTGTTTTAACTTTGAATTTAAGTTTAAGTCAAACTAAATATGCGGGTCGTAAACTTATCGTATAACGTAGTGAAGTCTGGGTAAAATAGCCGGCAATTATGCGGAAATAAATGCTGCAATTATTCGGGCCGTCGACAGTTTTACATCGTGGATAAAAATGAAAATAAAGAAGAATCAGCAATTATATAGCAAAAGCCTAATATAAACTTTAACTCGTCAGAGCTAGACAAGCTAACCGCGAGAAATTAGAATTACCGCCATTTACACGACATGTCATACGGCGTCGCGGTGGGCGGGGGGTGAGCCGGGGTTGCCAGGTGCGGGGCGCGTGCGTAACGGTCGCGGCACGAGCGTGCGCTATGCGGCGGAAATAGCGATGGACAGGGGCGCCGCGGGCAGGTGTGTGACGCTCGGCTATTGCGCGCCAAATCTCTGCGCATGTGTGCTTTATGCTGTATGTATGTGTTTTTGTATTCAAGCAACAGCATAGCGTACGAATGTGTGCTATATACGTACATGTATGTACATTATGTTTAATTATAATCCACGGAATATTGTAAACGGATAAATTTTGAATGTAGAACTATATTTTTGAGGAAATGCATATTAATTAACTATATAGACACGTATATTATTAAACATATATTATACATTTTAGTGAAACGATTACCTATTAACTTTTTATTTAATTTTTTAATTTTTAATAGGAATTATGTGTATTAATTATTGTATTTTAATATAAAATATTAAAAGAAATGGTTTCTTTGTATTAAATCTTTCGTATTTCTATGCCAGCTTGATGAATATTTGCCAGCATTACTTATTTGATAATTTACCTTATTGGCATAAATAGCATGTTTATAAAAATGTATATAACAACGTACACGAACATTAAATAATACGTAGGAACAACAATCCAAATAGTATAGTAGTAAGTATTTTAAATTATTGATTGAAAATATTTGTTTTTACGTGAAGATGAATCAGTTGCATTCCATTGCTCTAAAATAAACAAAAATCATATGGTATCGTCTCGGGAATCCGTTATAAAAATCTGTTCGGTGGACGTCCAAAGAAACGGGGCACACCTGAGCCGCGTCTGTTATTGTCGTCGCGCAGGCATTTGTATCTTTGTTTGTCCGCTTACCTTTTACCTCCGCATAAAACACAAAGACATAGGCACCCACGAGCGCAACCATTGAATTCAACCAGTGCAGCTATGCCGGCAGCTGGCAGCGCGTGCAGAATCACATGTCTGTACCCGAATCGCACATCTGCAACCGACCGTACCTCATATCGTAAAGGCCGTAAGCGTCACACTCATTCACACACGCCCCATATAAAGTCCACATCCCTTATGACGTTTTGTCCTTATACCAAACGATTAGGGTCTCCCCATTCATCGCCCCATAGTTCAAAAGAAGAATGTCATAAGCGTCAATACTTTGCGATACATTTACTGACGTTTTTCAATTGAGTTCCTTGAATATTTCGGTTACTTTACGGGTATAAACTCGTATGCGATTTAATGTTTTAGTTACTTTGTAATAAGTGCTATTTGTGTTTGTCGTGATAAATCTATTGACGCAATAAAGTTCCATTTTCGATCACGAAGTTCGAATGGATTTGTACCTTTTTGATATTGAGCGCGCGCAACTTGCAGGTAGGTGAGTAGTTTAATTTTGAATAATGGCATAGCTGTAGAGTTCTATATAAAGCACACTGGTCCATTCAGCGCTTTTATAAACACTTTTAATACAGATGGATTGAACGTATTAGCACAGGATGATTAAATTTTCATTATTTGATAAATAATACAAATTAATGCAAACAGTTATTGATATTGGGGTTTCAGAGATGATTATAACCTAGATTCTAATTCAATTTTAATTCATAATTTTTTGTAATACTGTTTTCAAATGAAAATTCAATTATTGGTCCTATACTAAATAAAACACCGGCTACAATTTTTTGCACGGCATTATTAATAATAAGTCTGTAAATGTAAATAATTGACGTTTAATCAAAATCTTCATTTTAAAAACGAAAAAATTCAAATGCCCCAATTCTGGTAACAAGTAAACCGTTGTATGTTACATTGTTATTAATAAATCTTTATATTTTTGGATCCGTATATTTTTGAGCATCCTGTATATGGTCGGCGGTAACAGCTGAGATTTGGGCACACGCTATACGCGGCCAGTGCGTCGCGCGGCCACCTTTCACCCCTCGCGCATTCCCCACCGGCCTTCCATTCGTCAGTTATTTAAGGACTAATATATTCAAAAAAATTTAAACGGATCCGGTACAATATGTATTGCAATTACTATGTAATATTAAGTAAGTGTTATATTAGAAGTCGTATAACACTTGTATATTATAAGAACTGTATTCAAATACAATAACAATTTCACGCAACACCAAGTCTAGAATGATAGAAATAGATAAAAAAAAAACTTAATTTTATCAATAAATCAAGGCAAAATATGCCTTTTTAGTTAGCTGCTAGTCAAACCGCAGATATAACACAGATAGGAAGAAAACATAACTCGTTGACAACAATGCACTGTTAATTATTTGCCTGGCAACACTTTTGGTATGCCAAATTTTAATTCAAAGAATGTTAAACGGAGTTTTAATCGCACTACGAGTAACTTAATCGTGATAAAGATTATTATCTTATGAAGGCAGTCCAATAAATTAATTAGACTAGATATACGTTTTAGATAAAGTACGGTCATTATTCAGACCTTTCGCAATAGTGTTAGGCGCTATAGCTCAAGTAGATATGTTCCGGTAATACGTTCACCAGGTGAGAGACATCCTTACACCGTTTTACTTCATTGTGTCTTTTACGATGAGGAAATTTCATATCTGGGGAAACGAAAATAACCAGGTTCCCACATACGCTTGTATTTTTTTCCCCCAAAAGTAACGGTTATCCCGATTTTTTGCGATTCTTAGCGACGAGGAGGTATTTATAGTGCAATGGCGAGAAGGGGAAAGACCTGGGGTTGGGAAGCAGCTGCATCCAATGCCGGAACAGGACCGAACAAGTTGAACTTTTGACACGAGATTAAGACAAGCAAGGGTAACCTTGAAGTAATTATTAAAACCAAAAACTTCAAGGAACAATGCAACTTCGTAAATCAACGAATGCGGATATTAACTCGATGGGAATCGAAATAAAGTACTAATTTTAATAACTCTTTTTCGTTATTAACTATTTTTAGGTACTTCGTAATTAATATCGTATCTAGCTCTTTAATGACTATGCCTTATAGATCTTTATCAAATTAAAAAAGACTTCTAAAGATAGCACCATCCATAACGTACATACAAATATTGTCGTATGTTAAATAAAATTTTATGGAGTGAATAAAAGTTTAATTAAATTTTATTTGTGTTTATTTTTAATATATGAATTGATAATCTTTCAAGAATTTTATTTCCTAAGATCAATTAGAAGCCAATAAATTCTATTTTCACCCATTGCGACATAGAATTATCGATTGTGATATCTGTAAAGCAGGTGGAAACCAGATTAGTTTAGCATAATCAAACATGTTACTATGAATATTTAAATAGGGTATACCTATTTACTAATTCAATTGATACAAGATACTTTAATAGATTCTACATAACCATTGATAATTTATAAATATGGACGGTGACGGAAAAAATAAAGTTTATTTATCGTTTTAATCAAACTAATAGTCTGCTGATGATTACTTCAGCCGTGACTTTTTTAAATTCACTTTGTTTTCTTACATTTATTAGTAAACTTTTATGCAAAGTTTTCTTAAATCTCGGAATGAAGTGAAACCTTTTTGTAAGATACAATATCTTAATAAAAGTTCGTATCTAATATTCATTGATTTATGGTGATTATAAAAGAAATAAGGAATATCGTTTTAAAAGTATTTAATAATGCCCTACAAGAAATTGCAATGTATAATTTTACAATCTTGATTGCCAATCTGTCTTACGAACAATACAGAAAGACAATTCGATACCTAGTGTTCAATTGACTACTGACAAGCGTTTAAATGTAACAATTCTCTTAAACAAATTCGAATGGGGCAACGTAATACCACCACAATCCCTTATATACAGATCTGTCAAGATATCTTGACGAGACGAATATCCCGGGTCGAAATTACGCATTTAAAGTTGCAACAAGCGTCCATATAATAATACATTTAGCGGGTGATACTGAGTTGGACGTAATTACTTAGAGCGGTAGACACACCCGTTCCGGGCCACCTTTTCATTTGATCAGAACTTGTTTGCACACCCAACAAACGGTGTTCAGTGCGGAGGGCGCAGCGTGGTTGCACCCGAACCTCGCACCGGTTCAACGCCATCTTTTGATAGCTTTTTTTATGCATTGGGATTTATGAAAAGCGCAGCGTTGCGCGTGCGCGGCAGCCGAGATTGACGCACCTGGCCCGGATAAGGGGCATGCGCTATACCGATGCGTACTCCTTCACGCAGCTGATAGACTGATAGGGGGACAATTACCAAACATTGCTTAGAAATATGATTAGAATGTGTTGTACGCTTTTAATTTAGGTCACCATCATCAAAGTCTCTATTGGCCGGTCATACTTTACAATCATGGTAAGAAAGAATAAACCTAATTATTACATACGTTCTGCATTATGTCCACATTTAGAAAACAAATGCTTATGAGTACATTTTCATTTATCTTTTAATACCCTTTTTTGGAACCATTTATTTATTTATTTTTGTAGAAAAAATCTGTATCAGATAGACTTAAAGTTAAAAAAATGTGCTATTAACTTTTTCTACCGTCAGTATTTGAAACTTTTTCTTTACTTTTACTTTGAGACCATCTCGGAGAATTCATAAAGTAAGGAGCTATGCACAAACATATATTAATAAAGGCAAATGATAAGCACATATTGTTTGAAGTCCGTTAAAAAGTAAAATTCTATGAGAAAGAATGCCTTAAAAGAAAATAAAATAACGAGAAGTTACTACAATATATGTTTATTTGTTACGTTCTTACATTTTAATCTCTAAACTGATCGTTATGAAATTTTTATACAAGTTATAAGGGTTATAAGTATATATATATATATATGGTTATAAATTAATTCGGCCTACAAACATAAATTAATTCCAACACAACGCCTGGAAACAAGAAAATCAAATGGGGACTAAGTAATGGGAAAGAATCTCGGTAACAATTGATATTCTTATAGCGAATTTACTAACATGTTTTCCATATTGAGCCAGTATTTGACCATCATGTTATTTTCAAGCAATTATTGTATATGAAATTCTTAGTGTAGCAAAAGCAAATACTACACTACGTATAATCCTGTACATTATACGCCATGTATTAATCAATCTTAAATTTAAAACTTTAGGGTTTTAAGTGTGGTTTATTTTCAAATTTTATGACCTGATGTATCGAATTCTTTACGGTATTCATGGTCACGGGTAGGACTGAGTGTTTGATGTCCTGATGTCACTTGTTAATCCGGTATACCGTCAGGTTGTAAATTTATTTTGGTCCGATCCACGCGTGCGTGTTTGTTCGTTTAATTTAAAATGTCGAATATTCGTGAGTCTCAGAAGTGATATAATCAATCTTGCTTTGCTTTATAAGCTTTAAGCATCCATACATGGATAATAACTAAATCATTTATTTAACTGATATTTATATGTGAAGAGGATTTTGTTAGTAATGTTTTCATATCTTAACTTGGGGGACAATCCATAAATTACATCACTGAAAATTATTGATTTTTGGACCACCCACCACACACAGATTTATACCATTTAAGTATCCACTTTCCCAAGTAAGTTACTCTATGTAAGACTCTCTTGAAATCATAAACTATGTCTCACTTTTAGGGGAAGTGAGAGGGCCAAGAGAGTGAGACATGGTTTAAACTACAAGAAAAAAGTGCTAATACAAATGGTATAGATTTGTGACAAGGAGGGGAGAGAAGAAAATAATTAAGAAATTTCTGTTACGTAGTATATGGATGGCCCCTAATATAAAAGATTTTTTGCTTGTTTGTTTAAACACCCTCATCTCTAGAAGCACCATTTGGAGTTATTAAGAATATTTTAGAATATCATAGGCATATATAAGGAAGAGTTTAGGCTATATCTAATACCACGCTACGACTCTTAATCACTAAGCAAACATGACAAAAAACCACGGGGAACTAGTTTATTAAAATCTAAAAAAATACGTTTTCAGTAATGAATCTTATGCTTTATATTTCAGCTGTCAGTCATGAAAATAACTGTCAAATTAAGACAATAAATATAATATAATAAAAAGCCAAACTTAAATGTAAAAATAACCTACAATTTAGAACTTGATAAATTATTCAAGGGCTCATTCGCACCCATTGCATAGCAAGGGGCCACTTGTCAACAGGAGTACCGTATCGACTACCGCGGAAGTCTTATGCTGACGAAGTTGGCCACACGGCAGCTCTGGCACGGAGCGGTGGATGCGTGTATCGCGTGCGTGCACGGGCTCTGCAGCCAAGCGCAACTTGTCCACCGCCGACCGCCCAGAGAGGCTACATTTATGAACCTGTAACTGCACCAATCAACGGCGGCGTATTATTTAATATGTTATAGGAATATTCGCTCTGATATTCGTAAGAAACTGCCGCCGTGGCCTGGTGGCTATGACTGACTTTAATTCACCGGTCAGTGGTTTGAATCACGCGATTGAGACAATTAACTTTGTGTTGGTGTCATTTTTAAGTTTAGTATTATATAGGGTGTCACATTATTGCGATGGCCAGAAAAGTAAGATGATTTATGTGTCAAGTGAAAAAAGCCGGTGATAAGACTGATCTACATTGATTGACTGATTTTCGTGTCGAATACCCGACTTACATCCACCTGGCAAATGAGAGTAAAGGAATTGATAGTGCACCTATATACATCTGCGCATATTACACGTGTACTATAATGACTCCCGTGTATTCGTCTTATCTCTTACTAACTGACCCGCGCTACTTCGTCTACGTCACACAAGAGACAAACAAAATAAATAAATTTTCCCCGTTACTGCGACATTTTTCATTGGTGCTCTGCTCCTATTGGTTGTAGCGTGATGTTAAATAGCCTATAACCTTCCTCGATGAATGGGTTTTCCAACACTAAAAAAAATTTTCAATTCGAATCAGTAGTTCCAAAGATTAGCGAGTTCAACCAAACAAACTCCTCAGCTTTATAATATTATATATTAATAGATATACTCGCCGTGCCCAAAATTCGGTAAAAAGTAAGTATTGTGTTCACTATATTATTTTTTTAGGGTCGTAAATCGAGGATTATAACATTATTTTTAGAATTCCGTACCTCAAAAGTGAAAAGCGGATCCATTATAGTTGGACAAATTAGAATATAAAAAAATGTAAGCTATATCGATAATGAAATGAAGTCGATCGATATAATATTTTTATTTTTTAATAATTTTAATTTTTTGTGAAAATAATTATCCCCCTTTAGAGTACAGGAAAATCTATAAGAAATCTATGGTATTTAAAATAACATAGAAAATTTGTAACGTACGGAAGCTTCGTTGCACGCGTCTGACTCATCCAACCCGTCCATTCGTAAACCTTATTGTTATTTGAAATCGATAGAAAATAATAAATAGATTTACCACAATACAATAAGCAAAATATTTTATTAAATGAGACGCGAGGCGCAGTCTTGAAGACTTAAAGAATGCGTAAAAATTTAAATTCCTGCGGCTACGTAAGTAATTTACAACTTCATCGTTCGCCCCATAAAAAGCGGACGTACGGTGCAAAACTGCATTTGTAATAATAAAAACGCAGGCGATCGCGCTCGGGCCGATCGTATTAAGAATTTTTATCGACAGGTTAGCAACACATCGCGTTGTGTATGCGCAGTATATTGTCATATCAGTGGGATTAAGTCATTTTATTTATTGCTAGCTTTTTCCTGCACTGTCATCCGCGCGTCCGATTTCTTTTGCTTTCAAAAGTGTCGGACGAACCAAATTGAATATACTCTCTTTCAAAGAGTTATCAATACGCTATTTGTTTTGGAACACTAATACGGGCGAAGGAAGTTTTTACTTCGTAAGTTGGCAGGCGAAAATTCAAAATAAACTGTAAATGCGTAAATTGATAATGTAGAACAAAGCACACACGAAATGCTGCTCCATTGTCTACTTTATGCTGAGCAATGGGTGCACCGGCTGTCAGCAGGAAGTTACGTGATCAGCAATTGATTAAATTCGGGGAATTATCATCGATCAGAGGTCGGTTCCGATGAGTCGGCTGTTGTGAGTCTCTTTGTCCAATATTTGAACGAAACAATGCGTCCGGCACATTCGGGCTCGAACTTTGCGCTCGTAAAATGTCATTATTATAACAGTACCTCATTGTTGTTTTCGGCGAGAGCGGTCCCCCTATTTTCTCGAAGGCTCGCGTCACGGCGAGTTATGGCCAATATGGGTTACGGCTCTTACGGCCGACTCTTGCGAAACTTCACGGGCCGCAGCCTCCGACGAAATATCGCTCCGTTTAATGGCCTTCGGATTTTATGTGCCGCACGGAGGTAAATCACTTTGACGTGTTTTCGGCTTAAATCTTCGATTGGACGTGGATACGAACTTTTTCGAGCTTTCGTTTGACAATAACTTTAAACATTTATTATCTATGGTCTATGTAGACCGTCTATGTAGAACGATGTGCTTCTTAATTGACTCGAAACGCACATTAAGTATTCATGCATCTTTTATGAGTTAAATACATGAAACTCAGTTTCCAACCAATTTGAGAGAATTTAGAAGAATTCTGAAATTATCGTCATAATTTGCTAGAATAGTTAAAGAAATCATAGCACGTAAAACAATAGTTTACTATATTATATACTGAACGAAAACGTGAACGTTTTAAGGCATTTGTGTTGTAAGTATGAAAAACATAAAAATTACCAATTGATTTCTAAGCGGATTCGAACCCAGACTTTAAAATTGCAAGTCGACACCCTGGATGCTAAGCCACTGCTTTCAAAAGTATACGAATGTGATGTAACCCAACCCGCGATTAGAACACGATTACATAACGGCTCTATATTCTTGCCATTGACCTCTATAATTTGCTTGCGTTAGGGTTTTTGTTTCAATTATGCATTGCTTGTTGGCCGTGTCGGTTCTATCGATGCCAAACTTGTGCAAGGATTAACGGTGTCCTATGTCTTGTTTGTTGCGAAAAAAATACTGCAAATCGACACTTAGGTTTATATAATACCATATTTTTACGTAACAGTGGTGGTGCTTCGATCGTTTTGCTATTGTGCAGAAAAGACGTGCGTTTTGCGCTAAAACTTTTATTATATAACTACACGTTCCATTTTTCATTGTTTTTTTAAACTGGTCGAATAAAATATCTATTTACACATAGTTCACTTTGCTAGGGAGTTAAAACCGACACACACATAGCCGGAGTAAAATAAAAAAAATACCCTCTTCTTTTCTCACTGCTTTTCCTTCCGATGCTTGAATATGTTCTTCGTGTTTGTGTGTTCTTTCACACAATGACGCATTCTACCCAGAAACCAAGGCTGGCAACGCAAGCGCAACTCCTTGGATGTTCTTTGTTCATAAGCGAAGGAATAACTTAACATCAGGCGAACCTCTGTTTTCTTGCTGACTAACCTTTGTATATAAAAAATATACCTTGCGTTAAAAATAATCTAAGCAGTTCAGAAATTTATTACGTTATAAACAAGCATTATCGTCAACAATGACATTAGAAAGTGCATTCATCCTTACTCCTGCCCTCGCTATAGTAACGTAGGCACGCAATGTAACTTTCAATTCATTTAAACCTTTAAAGATAGTTATTAGCATTGTTGCCGCGCCATTGTTTTGAAAGCACGAAACAATGATTATTGAAAATCATTATGAAGATGTCAGACAGTGATCAAAAGTTCAATATGAGAACGCATGCTCGAACAAGCAAATATAATGGATGTAATGATATCGAAGACAATGGAGTTCCTGGGTGCAGCCCCGAGGTGGACGGCGACACTCGCTCTTTACCACTTGACTGAAGCTTGATCCGCTCTACTGGGCCTCATCGCATTTGAATAATTCTATCATGTTATGTATCCCATATGCCTCGACTGCAACGTTTAAAGTGCCGGTCTGTAAATTGTATCAGAGATAAGAAAAAACGCACAGTTTGTGCGGTTTCTGGATGGCTTTCTCTACGACCTTCTTTCTCATTCCTTTATCATTCCAATTCTTAATTTGCTCCATATGACCTGTTCTTTCCAAAGCTGTCATCGCATCAGTTAACCCTGGGATGCAGTCAGTGGACAATGGGCGACAGTTACACACACAGACACTTATATGTATAATTTTTTTTTTATATTTTTATGGAAGACCGCTGCCCTAACTATAAGATTGGCTATAAGGCTTGTGTTGCAAGAGCAATTAACACATATAAATCCCACACACAAATCACAAGCTATACAAATAATCGTTCTGGGTGAGGATAAAACCCACTACCCGCGAGCCAATGACTTACCAACTAGCGCAAACCAGTCATCAATTAAAAAAATATAATCAGTATATAAATTATCAGTACACGGAACTGTTTAATAAAAACATAAAGTTCCTGCTACCATGGCCTAGTGCCAGAACATTGTAAACCGTCTGTCTGTCCGTTTGAATCGCCTAGTCACCAAAACGGTTTGACAGATTTATACGGGACGTGTACTGGCGATAGCTGATGCCATAGGTTTTTACTTAAGTTTACATTGACAGTCATAATTAATTTATTTATGCAAAAATGTTAGGGTTCTGTGTTAAAAAATTAAAAGCCATAAAACTGTTAATATGATCGGAAAACAACACATGCAGGTGAAACCGCAAGAAACAGGTAGTTTTAGCGATATGTGCCTTAAAGCACAACAAAACAAGCTAACATTTTGTGCCACAGAGGGTATGATTAATGTAGTTGTGTACAATTGTATTGTCGTATCTAACCTATAAAGTAATAAAGTGACACGAAACCACGTCTTTTTTTCATGGATCTGCCTGCAATACTTACAGATTTTCTACGAATTTCGCCTTTGAATCTACCAATCACCAAGATTACACAGCGATAAAGAAGATGAAAATGTTTATTAAAATGAATAATTCGGCTAGATGTTTCACGGGTGAGGTAGGCGAACCTAAGTTTTGGTGATTCGGAAAGGAACAGGTTGGCCAGGTAGGGCACGGAGGTATTGAATGGAGGTGTAATCAGCGCTATTGAGCCGAGTCGTCACCTGCGGAACCCGTTGTTATTGTGAGCACACGAGTGAATGACGCCGCGGGGCCCATTCACCTAAGAACCGAATTCAATACAAACGGATCGGCCGATTTGTTTGACGACCGGTTTCCCCTTTACCTAAGCTTAACTTACTTAGTTCATTTCAAAAGTGCGACAAATTTTTAATTCTATCCGGATTTAAAAACATAAAAAACAATAATCACTCGCTTAATAGTTGAATGTATACATTAATGCACAACTGTTTTTCCACAAAAAAATCTAACACTGAATAGCTGATTTATCTCCAAGGAAGAAAATGGATGACATGAAATCAAAATAATGATTGCATACATTTGACGCATAATCACGGGTAATATATAACAAATATATTCCAAGTCATTGTAATATTTAACTTGAGGCTACAGATACTTGTATTAACATACACATTACTAAATCTTCAAAATTATTCCGTATCTGTAACATTAAAAAACATTAAAAACGTAACGTTAAAAAGTATAATTTATATATTTTTTTCAAACCACCCTTCCCATATTACCTACAGAAGTAGAATGCAATGAATACCGTTCAAAAGCCATTTTGAGCGCATGCGGGTCTCACAAATGCAGCCCAAAAGCACTCGGGCTACCAGTTGCATTGAGCTACGCGCCGGATATAGTGGCATGACCGGAAACACTTGTTTGAACTCCGCAGGTACATTCTCGGTACCTAGTTAAATGCAAACACATACAATGTCCCTCAGGATCCCTCTGAACACGTGCAAGTTGCCCTCGGCTGCCCTCCCCTCCCCGCGATCCGGATTTTATTGCGTCGTACCTCAAAGATGGGATTGTGAACGAATCTCATTGTACGATAATTGAACACGTTGACCCAAGCCACATCACTAGTGCCATACGTGTTTTATTATGTTGACGGTACATCGTCTTAAGACAGATTTTGTTAATATATTTTATTTTGGTAACGATTCAGTGTTTATTATCATCATCAAAATGATTTTCAAATGATATATTTAAAAATAAATGAATGTAATATATTTAACACATTACAATTATATTTTTATTTGTCACCTGTCCTGTTTATTTTGGTAATAAACTCGACGGAATATACCAAAACTAGATTGCAACGTTACATAATTTACTCAGATAAACACAACCATTTATTTAAAATAGATAAAATACCGAAAGCCATTCGTCATCCCACAAATTGAACCGTTCGATCCGCCGGGCGAAATGTCTGATACGTAATAATTTAAATGGTAAAATCTCCTACCGAATATGTCCGCTCGCTCCGAATAGTTCACGGCGAGAGGTGTAAAGTCTATTAATCAAACAATGGGCACTCTGTGAAACAGTGTGTCGACGAGATGCTAGATAAGGGGCTGGTAGCAGCGCTTTACAAACGACTCGGGGCGCGGTGACTCACTGGAGTATTACGAGCGAGCATTGCGTTTATACTCGAATGCTTCTGAATAATTGAAGAAGTTATTTATAAGTTTCCTCCTTAGAAGCGAATCGTGTGCGCGATCGTCGCCGGATGCCGGCACCCTTCGGGGGCATGCCTTCACAAAGGCATTTGGTCTATTTAAAGACATCCTGCTTAGCGGGCCCAGCCTCCTCGCACGTGCGTCAAGTGTCCTGCGCCAGCCGACCTGTCAATTACTGTCACCCTCACCTATCTCGGCGTCACAACTGATACGTGTACCCGACGACGTTCCTCTCAAGCGAGGTCAACGCTAAACCGCTATTCAAAGCGATCCTGTCACAAATTTACCATTATTACCTATCACATCTAACCATCGAGCACAAATCTTGCGACACACAAATACATGCTAAAGTATATATCGCATGCAAACCCATTACAATGTTTTTAGAATAACAAAAGTTATTAAGGATCTCATCGAAGTATTATGTAGTTGGGAACAATGCCCGTGATTATAAAGAGTAGTGGAGCGAAGATTATTGCGGGTGCGTAAGACAAGAGCGGGTGCGGCCGCCGTCAACCAAGGAACCTAATGTCCCGCACCGCTGCCAGTACATGTCCTATGAATACGTATAGGTTGGTATCCATAATTTAAGAAGCATGATTTATTGGTAGCATTTATGTATACAAAAAAAGCAGCATTAATTGGTAGCATCTATTAACTGTCTATTTTATTTAACAAAAATAATATTTAAAGAAATATAACACAGGCTAGTTTATTTTCGCCGTTTCGCTCACGTTAATGTATATTTTGTCAATAATTTTCTGGGATAATATCATTTTGTTTCCCTGAACCCTTTTTTAATTTTTTTTTATTTCATCTTCTAGTAATATATTCATGGATAGGTCTTAGTAGGTCTTAGCTGCAATACTAAAATAGTAGTTGCAATATTAGGCGACCGTCTAGTAAGAGTTATTATATCCTTGAAAAACAGTTATTTTTTCTGAATGTAAGGTATATGTTACCCTATAGCCTTTCTGTTTCCCTGATAATGTGTATGCAAAAATTTCATGATGATCAGGTAAGCAGTTTTGATGTGAAACAGTAACAAACAAAGCAGCTAACGTACAAACTCATTTACAAAATTATTGTAATCTCACAATTCTTCGGAATAAATCCGAAGCAAACAATCGTGCATGTGGGTAATGTGGATGTGTAACGCGAAGCCCCAATCCCGGGGCCGATTTCCGGCGACCCCTCACCTGGCCGCCGTTTCCAAGGCTCACACAGTCCTCTCTGCAGCGCCTCCGTACATTCCACGGGTGACAACCCTCCCATTCGTCAGACGGTGCAATGACCTCAATGAGCACGCTCCCCTCATGAATTTCAAAAATATCGGAACCACATGTTCCTGACCTTCCTTTATATTTTCTAAACGTATCGACAAATGGCTCACGCTTCCCATTCCGTCTTATTTATGTATTCCGTTTGAAACAACTGTAAATGGGATTTAAGTATATTTAATTTTTAGTACTTACTTTATTCTTGCGAAATACAATAACAATAAAATAAGTCTTTATTACATGATAAGCTTATAAACGCAAGTTATACATCATAAAATAATAAAGGAATGCAAATAAAGTTTAAATAACAATAGTATGTATAAAAAATTAAATTTAAACATGGAACGTCAAACAACAGGTAAGGAAAGTTGAAATAAAGAGCTGTAAACAGTGTACCTAATGGTTGAATCTCGAAAAATGCGCGTTGTCAGTCAGTTTCCTTTATTTTATTACGTTAAACGCTTTTATTACTTAACTTAAAAAATTTCATTAATTACATCTAATATTTCACCTTTATAACTTTAACAT